>JANTPZ010097191.1:0-16910 GCA_025593235.1 Vachellia pachyceras
CCTCCGCCTCGAGAAGGCGTCGCTCGGCGTCGGAATTGTCCTGGAGCGGCGGCGAGGGAGGAGAGGATATGGTCATATTGGAGCAGCAAATGGAGGCAATCTTGTGGCATCTGAAAGCGTTTTCGGAGTTTAGAGAGAGACGAAGAAGCTAAAGATGATGCATAACACAGGAAATTGCCTACGTTTTGAAGCTAAAAGGAGCCATCATCCTCAATCTTCATTCCTAATTATTCATCCTACTCTCTATTTTTTCTTAGAATCAGCTAGAGGTCATAGTATGTGAATGTCTTACAGAGCAGTTTTAAAATTGTTTATCACAAGCAGAGAAACACCATTTATAAATAAAATAATTATCATTAAAAAAATTTTAAAATTATTTTATAACATATTCTTTTATTTGAGATTTTTGGATAATTCTCCTAATTTTTTTATGCAAATCCTACTCATTGTGAGTGCATGTTTGGGGTATATTGAAAACAATTTTACATATTTTAAAGTAAATATATAAGAATAATTTTATCTTACTTAAAAAACATGTCCCAAACACGAAAATATATAACATGATAGCATAAAATCAGCTAAAATACGGTAAAGTGCAAAAAGATATGTATTCGCTAAAAGGTCTAAATAACAAAATATATATTTAGTTTCCACGTGAAAAGTTTCAGTGGAAGGTTTAATGATTATATTGATCTCATTTTGATTTTCCAAATAAAATTTATTTATTATTAATATAAAAGAAAAAACCTTTTATGCTCATAACTATTGTCATTATAACTATATATGTGTGTGTGTAATTTCTTCTTTTTTTAATTTTATCTGAGTCCATTTAGTATATAACTAACTCAGTTATCTGCTCTCCTGAACTTTATTAGTTTTGTTTTTGTTAAACTCGTTTCAAATTTCAGTTGCTTGTTTTTGGAGTTAGATGAAATAAGCACGTTTTAACTTCATATTTGTTTCATGTTTTTCATTTGTCAATTGCTTTCTTTTTTTGGAGTTAGATGAAATAAACACGTTTTAAAAACTTTGTGCCTATTTGAATCAATAATAGAATCACTTTTTTAACATAATTTCCATATTAAGGGGTCATTCTCAACCAGACCCATGAGAAAATGAGTTAGGAATAATTTTCTTAATTGCTCCCCAATCAACATAATTGCACTATAACCCAGACAATTTACCAATTGATCTATTGCCCAATCATATTAATGTGTGACTAAATTTGTGGAAATTCAGACTAGATTGATATGGGACTTGTTTGGCTTTACGTTTCCAAAAGTTAAACGCACGTTCAACAGTGTTTTTTCGTAAAACGAGATAATCTCATTCACATATTTACATCAACTTACATAAAAGTACTTCTCTACCGCGTTACCCAACGGGCATCACATGCACTTCCTTTTTAGCCCTAAGAAAACTTATATAAAGGTAATGACTATACTCATAATCAATTTCATGCTAATAAGAAAAAATTCAAAATACACACCCCAACATTCATGCCTAACAGTTTACCATGATGGCATTAGACAAGTTTTCAGCTTGGTGCAGGTCAATAACATAACACACATTTTAGGTGATTTGCTTGAAGGTTGTTTATCTTTTCTAGTATTGGCATGTCACCCGAAAATCCTCGTATCCACATTCAACTGGGTGTTTGGGAATTCTGTTGGGAAAAAGGAGTTTACCGATCTCGAGGTATTTTACGGATTTCAAGATGGTTTTACGGATTTTAAAAATGGTTTTTATGAATTTCAAGATGGGAAACGGTGTTCCCAAACAAGCACAATGTCATCATTGCAAATAAAAAGGTCAAGTTCTTCCAACCCGCCTCACTTAACCTGCTTTTTTTCTTTTTTTATTAAAATAATATATTTCATATTTCTTTTACCTTTTTTTATTTCAATATTTTTTACAAAAAAGTAACACTAAATTCTTCTTTTTAGGATAACAACACCTAATACATTTAAAAATGGTATAAAATATTTTATTTTTCATCTCAACTTATTATAATACTATATTTAAAATTACAAAAAAATTATTTATATTTATATATTATTAAATTATAAAGAGATGTAGTAAGATGATGTTATTGTTTAAACCAAAATAAAATAATATTGCATAATGAAAACATTTTTAATTGTACTTCTTTACAAATTTTTTTGGTCCCGCCAACCCGGCTTAACAAGCTCATGCTGCTCGAATAGCAACCCGGTGAAGAGCATAAGCCCAACCAACGGGTCGGACCATTTTCACAACCCTAGTGAAGACTACATGTACGTAAAGAAATGAAATGACACAAGTACAAGTAAGCAATCCTAGGAGAATAGATGCTCCTTCCTAATATTAAATTTTTATTTCCTTCATACCAGCTTGAGAAATCCACAGGTGGGGTTTTAAGAAAATAAATCCTTCCTCCTAATATTAAAACTTCATTTCCTCCATTTGACAATTCCCTCAAATGGTGACTCATAATTTGATTGTACAATTATATTTGAATGTGATTGGATCTGCAAAATTATGCCCAATAAATATATTAGAGGGACATCCAAGGGTGTTTAAGTATCTTTAAATTCATTATAGTGTTTGTGTAATATTCATTGGTTATCTATGCATAGAGTTGGTAAAACGGGCCAGCCAGCCAATAAAACAGGCTGCGAAATAGCCCAAAAAATATTTTTTATTAAATAAATCATTTTTTCTTTTTTATCAAGTTTTTTCCTATAAAATTGCATAATTACATGATTATATTTCTAATCCTATCAATAAGTATTCAATAATTTCTTTAAAATAGAATTTAATATTACTTTTTACTTTGTAAAAAATATTGAAATGAAAAAATCAAAAAAATATAACACGTATATATATTTTTTTAAAAAAAATTTAAAAATGTGTTAGACGGGCTGACCCGCCAACCCGCGGGTTAGTGGTGGCGGACTGACAAAAGCCAGCCCGAGCCTGACACCTAGAGACGGGTTGGCGGGTAGGCCCAGCCCGTTTTCCCACCTCTATTATCCACCATTTTCATTAATATGTATATATAATAATTTGTATGACGTTTATATACTTTTGCACATATTTTATAATACAAAGCATACTTACAAATGTTCTGCATAGTAAATTGGATAATTTAAATGTAATTTGACTCAAAAATAGTGCTCACAACAGTAAAATGTAAATAATATGAAGAATTAGTTTTTCCCTTTATTTTTTAAAATGGTAGCAATTATTGTTTTGGTATACTGAATTTGACTTTGACGGAATAATTTCCAAAGTCATACATGATTTATGACAATAATTAATACCCAATAATTGTATTCTGGACGTTAATCGGAATAATAAAAATAGGTTAAAGTATACTTTTAGTTCTTTATGTTTGCATCAAATTTCATTTTAGTCCTTTAAATTTAAAAAGTGCACTTTCAGTTCCTCAAACTTAACTGAGAGCTAGTTTTAAGATTAAATTCCCCTTTTATTTTCATGAATGGTGCTAATTATAATCACTTCTATGATCAACCAAATTACAGTTTAAAACAAAAAAGTCATAATTTTTTTGGTTGAGAATAAATTCATAATTTTACAAATGCATTATATATATTCTGTAAAATAAAATGGGAAAATTGTGGGTTTTAATTAATTGACCATAAGAACCTAGTAAAAGCGGGACATGAATGTACATATAACATTCAAAGGAAAAGAAAAATTACCCATCAAATATTATGAAAACTCCGTTATATATTTTTCCATTTTGTTTTTTACATTTTGCAAAATGACAAAAACATAACTGAGTTTCCACAAAGGTACAATTGTGTAAGGTGAAAAATATGCAATTGAACTTTCTATAAATTCAATTGGGCTTATAGAATATGCAAATGAGCTTCACAAATGTGTGAGCTTTCACAAAGGTATAAATAGTAAAGTGAAAAAATATGCAACTGAACTTCCTACATATGCCATTGGACTTCCAAGATATGCAAGTGAGTTTCCACAAAGATGCGAATTGACAAATATGTAACTAAGCTTCCTAAATATACAAGTGAGCTTTCACAAATGTGCAAATAGTAAAATGGGAAAAATATGCAGTTAAGTTTCCTACAAATACAACTGGGCTTCCAGGATATGCAAGTGAGCTTATACAAATATGTATAATGACAAATATGCTACTGAACTCCCAAATGTATAAGTGAGCTTCCATAAATGTGCAAATAATAAAGTGAAAAAAATATGCAACTGAGATTTCTACATATCCGACTAAGTTTCTACTATATGTAAGTGAGCTTCCACAAAGGTGCAAAATGTCAAATATGTAACTGAACTTCCACAAAGGTGAAAATGCGCAAAGTAAAAAAAAATATGCAACTGAACTTCTACATATGCAACCGGACTTTCACAATATTTTAAGGGTAATTTTGTGTTTCCTTTAAATGTTATATATCCATTCATGTCCCTCTTTGATCACCCCTCATGTTTAATTAATTCTTCAATTGGAGATTTGTCTCCTATTTTCCTAAATAAAATTCACATGTCATCTAAACATTAAGATTTTCTATTACTATGTTATAAAACTTCAAATGTGTTTAGACATTTGCTAATCAATGACTCAATATGACAGATGAAAAATAGGGATATTGTTACTCCATTATTTACAATTGATATTTTAAATGAAATGTTATATATCATTCAAAAGTAATATAGTCAACTTTAAAAATATTGGACTTCAATATGCATCAATGCTAATAAATGCCATCATATACAATCAATCCGTCAACAAGAAATTCAGAATTTTCCATTTTCATTTGATATTATCAACAAATGCATGTTATTAATTTGAATGTTAATTGCGATTTAAAATGATGATAAGTCATATTATAACTACTCATGATAGTTAGCTACCCCTTTAGTTGCCTAATTATTTAATTTGATTAGATTAAAAAAATTAGTTAAGTTAGTTAATATAATCTTATTATTTAATTCTTTTGTCTCTCTCCCCCTCCTTGATTGTTTTTAGGGGAATACCAAAATGATTAATTTGAAAAAAATTGATAAATATGTGAAATTATTCCTACATTTATGGCAAATATTAACTCCCACTTAAGTCCTATATTAAGAGTAGGGTTGATTACCAATTTATAATACATGGCAGAAAAAGATATTAAGCTATTAATTAGCTTCAACCAATGGGCATTCAAAAAAATTAACTCATAAAAAAACTAAAACAAAAAATGAAAACATAAGTAATTAATTCGCAGGTACATATCACTTTTTAATGTTGGGATTAATTTATTACTATGTTAAAACATTTGAAAACATTTGGTAGTTGTATAAATGATTTATAGATTAAGGTGCACATGGAAAGCTATATAATATTTCAAAATAAGATAGTGAATCTTTTAATTGAATTGGCTTTTAATATTTATTAATGATAATAATTACTGCATAAGCAAATGAAAATGAAACTTAAACTACATGCATATTAAGTTATTGGTGAATGAATAGTGAATTGCCAAAAAATTGGAAAATATGAAAATCCAAGAGCCATAAACAGGAAAAAAACAAAGAAACAGTTGTTTTGAAATGACACAAGATAAAAATAAATTGGAAAATTTAGTCTGAGGTCCCAAATAAACAACTTATTTACGAAAAGGTCCAATGGATAAAAATATTTATTCTGAGATCCCAAAGCAGGACCTCATGTTGTCAACATCAGCGCCTGGTGTTGTCAACACCAGCGTATGCTGTTGTCGATATAAGGACCTCATGTTCTCAACACCAGCGTTTGAAACCTCAGAATAAATATTTTCATCCATGAGATCTTTTCGTAAATAAATTTTTTATTTAAGACTTTAGAATAAATTTTCCGAATATATTTCCCAAATAAATTTCTATGCACAATCCGTAAGCTATTCGGTGCGGCCTTGCAACCTTCACTTTGACGGGCTATCAAAACCTTAACTCTAGACAGCTATGATGGTTTTATTTTTTAAATTATATATTGCAAAAAAATTAGTAAGAAAGATAAATATTTGCAAAAAATAATTAAAATGAAGTTAATATCCTTAAAGAAAATATTTTTAGAGTTAACTTTCACATATTATTTAACAATTATAATATCTTTAATAAATTTTATGTATTTTAATTTTAAACATTTTGGTTTATTGCATTTATGACTTAATCAAGGAGGGACATTGTTTAAAGAGTTATATACTGCATAATTTTTTAACCCCTAAAATCTTTGGACTTAGCTCATCATAGACTTGCATTAAAAGTCAACGTTCTCGTAATGCTCGTGAAGCATATAAATTAAGTTGCAGAGATATGCATTGAAACAAGATTGAAGGTCACATTTATTGGTAAACACTTCATTAAAACAATCTCTCTCAACGATACCAACGCAGGTTAGAAAGTCTTGATACATCAAATGGTTATAAATCCATTAGAATTTAAACTATCTTCGTAATGACAAGAAAACAATTTTCAATTATATTATTATTTGCCATGCCAATCAATAAAAGTCAATAGCAATCCATGACCAGTGTCGACGGAGGAGGAAAACTGGAAGAAAGTAAGGAAGAGAGAGAGAAGGAAAAAGAAAGGAAAAAGGATAAGAAAATTAAATGAAGAAGGAAAAAATGAAAAAAGAGAAGAAAAAGTCAAGAGAAATAAATGAGAGAAGAAGAAAAAATGAAAGCAGGAAGTAGCAGGTTGGCGACGTTGAAAAATTGAAAGGTGAAGGAAAAAATGTGAAGGGTAATAAATGAGAACGTAGAAAAAGAGAGTGAAATGTGTTTGCGCACGGATATGGTGCAGAAGGGAGGGATCATAAATACCTCACGCATTCCCTTCTTCTTAACTGTTCTACCGTAAGGGTCATTTCACAAACATGTTGTAACATTTTTGCTTTAGTTAAATGCTGCAAGGGTTCATTAGGCCTTTCTTGGACATTGTCACACATCTCGGTTCATCTAGTATTCATAATCTCTCTCCCCATCTAAGGGCAAAATCCCACCAAAGAGGGAGAAAAATTAAGAATAATTCTCAAAAGACGATATAAAGGAAAAGCATGTGTGAACAGATTATATATTGACATACTCTAAATGCAATGCACAATAACACAAAGAACGCCTGTGATCCTATAGTCACCCAAAAAGGCGCCTCAAACATTACACATGGCTAGGATCATAGCGCACCCTGCATACTGCGTCTTCCTTCCCCCTTCACCCACTATGGGGTCCATCAGGGTGTTAAGTCCCTAGCAACGCTTGGTGTGACACCGGCTCTGATACCAAATTGAAAAGACCCTTTATACTAAATAAGGCATTTAGCCTAGTTAATAATAAATAAACAATTAATCATCGTTATAGAAGAATTTTTTTGTTTCAAACTTTATATCTCATTTTTCATATTAATACATTTGGATCCAAGGTACAACAATGCCCACAAATCCACTATAATAAATCAACATGTAAGACCAAGGGCACAATTAACATCAGGGTTAAAACCCAACCCGCTAGTCTCCATTCTTCAACAATATCACATACATATATGTTGGAAAATACACTGATTCACTGACAAATGTAACTATTCAACATATACATGATCTTTCAAAAGCACATATAAATATTATAAAATAAAGTAAGGTTTCAAAAATACCTTACAGTCTATAAAGTGCATATAAAATAAATTAATCTCGGTTACCTGCACTCGAAGTTTAACCTTGATAACTTTGAAAGCCAAAAGTACAATTCAAAATTTCGGATCACTTACACCAATCTACATAATAACGTAGACACAAATTTAATATTAAATTACATAATTAATTTTACTCAATTAATCTAAAAGTTTTGGATTAATTACTCCAAAAATTACAATTTCATATTGTTGTACAAAATCCTCAAATTTTAAAATATATATGATAAACATAAAATTATTATTTAATAAATATTATATTTCTCCAAAAATATAAACTATTGAAAATATTAATATAATTCCGAATAACTCACATAAGTTATTTAATAAAATTTTAATTAACCAAACAGTTCAGAAATAGCAATTGCTATATACATTTCTATAACAAATAATTATAAAATAATAAAATGGCCTAATAAAAAATAAAATTCATGTATAGTTATCAATTTAAAATCCCTCTACCTTACTATGGATTTATATTATCAAAACTCAAAACTTTTCAAAATACTAACTTTAAAAATTTCTTCGGATCAGAATAACATCAACACCATCAGAAAGATAAAAATATATAGAACAATTTTATAAAAGAAACTTGTTGAAAAGAAGTTATTTTAGTTACCTAATTTAATCCAACAAAGCTTAAGAGCAACCACTCGCTCTCTCCTTTCTCAGCTATGAAATGGAGAGAAGAAGGGAATGCGTGAGGTATTTATAATCCCCTTTCTGCACCATATCCATGTGCAAACACACACTTCACTCTCTTTTTCTTCATTCGCATCTATTACCCTTCACATTTTCTCTTTCCCCTTTCAATTTTTCAACGTCGGCAACCTGCTACCTCCTGCTTTCATTTTTTTCTTCTTCTCTCATTTATTTCTCTTGACTTTTTCTTCTCACTCTTTTCATTTTTCCTTCTTCGTTTAATTCTCTTGTCCTTTTTCGTTTCTTTTTGTCTTCTCTCATTTATTTCTCTTGTTCTTCGTGTGTTGAGAGATTGTTCCCACATTTGAAGGGTTTGGTTGCACCTACTATAAACTGAACATCATGAGAGTTTCTTTAGATTTATGGACCGAATTGCTTGGTTAAAATTATGCTTCAACTGACAATTTATGGTGTTGTGATACAAGTTTAGAGTTTAGTGATGGTTGAGAGTGACTCTGGTGAATTATGCAGATTATTTTATTCTTTATGAATGTCCCATTATCCAGCGATGCTTTAAATGAAATTGATTCCAGTACTAAAATATATATACTTAAAAGGTTAATTATACTTTTAGTCCTTTATGTTTGCGTCAGGTTTCATTTTAGTCCTTTAAATTTAAAAAGTGCACTTTTAGTCCCTCAAACTTAACGCCGTTAGTCTCTCTTAACTGAAATTGCTGACTTATCAAACTTAATGCTATTATTTTAAATCTTTTTTATTTTACACAATTTAAAATATCAAATTTATTATATTATTAAATTAAAATTAAAATGTGAGTATGTTTTATCAACGTTTTATTACATAGTCATTAATTAAATTCAATGAGTCAGCAATTTCAGTTAAGAAAAACTAACGACGTTAAGTTTGAGGGACTAAAAGTGCACTTTTTAAACTTAAAGGACTAAAGTGAAACTTGACGAAAACATAAAGGACCAAAAGTATACTTTAGCCACTTAAAAAAAGTTGACTGAATTGGCTGAATTTAATGTTTTTATAAAATTATTGATAAAATTATTAAACTATTTAAAACATAAATAATTAAATTGAAACTGCTAAATTTTAAGCATTATAGTTGGAATTTGAAAATTACAAAAAAAAGTATTTCGTAAAATAGTAAATCTTAACTGCTCAAATTTCAATCAGTTCTGTTAAGATACGTGTGTGACTGTGTGTGTTTCCCCCTCGCTCTAAAACTTGCCTTCTCAGCACCCAAACGATAATGGCTTCTTCAATACCTTCCTTCCTCACCTCTTCCATTTTCAAGCGAACACTAACACCAAACTCTATCGTCATCGCTTCAAAACCTTTGTCCTGCTCCCGCAAACCGTCAACGAGAAAACAAGTGCGCTTGCCGGTGCCTTCGCCGTCCCCAGTCCCACGGCCGGCCGGTTCCTTTTGTGGGTTGGATGTGGGATCCGTATACTGAACCCCCTTCTCCGCCTGAGAAACCTGTGTATCCTCCTCCGACGACTAATTCAAGTCCGACGCCCAAGCCGGAGGATTCAGAGCCGAACTAAGTCTCTGGTTTTGTCGCTGCAACGGTATATTGATCCGCCACAACCGCTTGAACTGGAGATCATTCCGCTTCTACGGTATTTATTTTTTCCAGTTAGTATTTTTTATATTTTCGATAATCTTTTTTATGTTTTTTTGTTTTGCCATTGAATTATTGGAATGTCATAATTGAATTTGAATTATTGGAATGTCGTAAGTTATATTCCAATATTTCATCTCAATGGTGAATGATCTACTTGATTTTTTAACATCCTTATGATTTTTCTCCATTAGACTGCCGTGTTTTGATTTAATTTTAACTTAAACTGATTTTGTTGGTCCAAGTTTTCGTTTCTGAATTTTATATTTGCCAATAAAGTCATTGACAAGGCACATTTGTATTATTATTTCATGGCATCATTATTCATAAATATTAGATAAATTCTTTTGCGGAAACCTAAATAAGTTCCTACAATTCAACTAATCCTAATTCTAGAATTGGAGAATATTCTTAAATTATCAGAATACCCTTTATCATTTGAAAAGAGAAGAGAAGGCATGGGTCAAGTTTAGCTAAATATATTAATTGATGTAAGCATGAATCTTAATTAGATAAATAAAACTATGTAATCGACATTATCTTATTTGATACTATCTATTGTAATCAGGATTATTATATTGTACTATATACCAACCGAGCGGCTAGACAAGATCTACATTTGAAGGAACTGTTTGACATTTGCTAACCAAGTACCTTTATTATTGCATATAAATTCTGTCTTTTCATGTTAATTAAGTAGCCCTTTGTCAAAGTTAATAAAGTGCATTTTGAAAGGTTTTGTAATGGGGCATTCTAGTTAGCAAGCCTCTTTCATAAAAGAGGCGATAAGATCCTTACAATGAGTGAGTGATATCATTGATGCTATTAAGAATCTGAATGAAATTGATATCCCAGAATTGTTGAAGCATAAGGTAAAAAATCACTATTTGAAGGACTTCCTTGCGGAGATAATTTGCCCCCTGCAGAACTGTTTGTTCATAAATGTGAGTGATGTTTTATATTTTCATGGGGTACAAGATAAATCTGTCAAAGTTACTATCTTTTTGTGTCAGCTGCTGCTGTAAGTAATCATCGGAATTGATCTGTGAGATAAACTTATGCCCCCCAACCTCTAAGGACTGAGGCACGAGCAACACGTTCCACCCCAAGTGTGAAGGCACCCATCCTAAGATTACAATCAAACATTTTGCACTTTTCCTTAATGTCATGGAAGGCTTTAGTCATATACTTCTCTAGTTCATAGTTTACTTGCCTCTCCTCCCACATGAAACCTTGAATGTTCTGCAAAAAAGAAATACAATATGAAGATGTGCATACAGCTAAGAAAATACAATACAGACAGAGGAAAAGCCAGAACTCAAGCACATTAAACATTAGATAACAGATTTATGGCCAAAGCAAAAGGGAAAAAAATAGAAGAAAAAGAAAAATCAGTGAAAAGCTTTTATTTGAAAATTTCATTAGTTACAAGGGCTTGATATATTTTTATACATAGAAAATACTAGTACTCTACAAGATTCCCTACACAAAAAGTATCAGCACTAAAATTCATGTCCTTCTCACCAATAGAATTCTTATTGATTTTCCCAAAAACATTAGATGACATGTTACGCCTTATCAACTACCTGAACCCACCCGAAATAACTGACGTTACGCCTCCGGCATTTGCATATATATCAGGTAGCAGTATGACTCCTTTCCGAGATAGTTCCTGAAATAGTAGGTTTGACTGTGAGAGCTAATCCTTCTTTATAATTCACATATAATAAGTTAAACTTTTACAGTCTTACCTCACCAGCATCAGGATCAGTAGGATGGTTTGCTGCCTCAATTATAAACTTTGCCTTCACATCTTTAGCAATTTCCCTTCAGAGACAAAGGAAAATAACTGACATGAGTTTTATAATTTCAAACTTGCTCAAACTCAGACAGGGGAGCAAGACAAACCAATTGCATCCATGGAGGCAATTTCTCACCACAATGCCTAGGAATGAATTGTAAGAGTATATAATTGCAGTTAAAGGAACTGTGAATTCAATACTCTAAATGTTGTGGACTAAAAGTTTTAGTGTAAGGCTGATTGGAGAGACAAGTCGTACATCCTGTATGAATATCCTTACCAGTTTCCTAGTTCAACTCCTGAAAGAATTTTGTGTAATAGACAAGTCGTACATCCTGTATGTTTATCTCTTGGAAAGTAAAACAGAGTCTAGGGATGACAATATTCTTAACAAACAATGCTGAGAAGAACTTGAGATAAGGATTAAGAATTTTTTGAGTAAAAGTTCTAAAGTCAAATCTTGTTTATCATTGGGGATGAAGAATTTTCTGCAGAAGTTCAAAACCTGTTTATAACTCCGCCCAAAGCGCATGGAATTAGAACATCACATTCATGAATAAGCAGTTCTCCAAGATCCAAATTATCTCCGCCAGGGAAGTCTTTCAAACTGCGAGTTGTTTCCTTATGCTCCAGCAATTCTGGGATATCAATTCCATTTGGATTCTTAACAGCACCAGTGATATAACTCACAGCAAGGATCTTACCGCCTCTTTCATGAAGGAGCCTTGCCACCCAGGAGCCCACATTACCAAAACCTTTCAAAATGCACCTCATTAACGTTGACACAGAGCTACTTAATTAACATGAAAAGGCAGAATTTATATGTAGTAATAAAGGTACCTGGATAACAAATGTCAAATCCTTCAATGACTTCCCATGTTCTGCAAGCAGTGCTTCAGTAGCAATAACAACTCCACGCCCTGTTGCTGGTTCCTGACCCAATATCCCATGAAGATCCTTGAATTTCAGATCATGGAAAAGAGAGTTCGTGTAACCTTTTTTCTTTTCTGAGTTCCTTCTTTAAAACTAACTATTGTCATCAGGCATACTTACAAGAGGCTTTCCGGTAACAATAGCTGGTGATTGACCATGAAACTTTGAGTACTCATAAAAAATCCAAGCCATTGTCTGCATTTGGTACTTTGTGTGTTCAGTTATAACACCACTAGATGAGAACACATTTAAACATTTAAATATGCGATCATGAAATATAAAGTTATTTGTTGACACCTAAAAATCTGCACGTAATTTTCCTCAACCATAAATTACATGGCGCCAAAGAAAAATTCTATTAAAAACATATACCTTATGTTTTGTAAAATAATATTTAGAGTAAAATACTCTAACCACCATTATGTTTTGCCTTAATTATCTTAAAACATAGATTTTAGTCTAAACTATTAACCCCACCATTATGTAAAAGAATATTCTAAAAGGGCTGGCAAAGAAGTAGGGAAGACGTGTTTTAGAGAGAGATGGGTGAACGTGAGCGTGAACGAAGTCGTGAGAGAGAGGACTCGGCTCCGACGCCGGAGGAGAGAGATGGTATGGCTAGGAGCAGGAAGAAAATACGGGAGGACGGAGGTGGTTTTTCGAACGCAATGACCCTGGTGCCCAGGATGGAGGAGTGGATGGGTGGGGGGAATTTGCCGGAGGAAGCAGGGGCGACCGAGGGAGCGTCGGGTGCACGCTGGAGATCTTTCAAAGAGGCAGTGACGAAGGAGCACGAGACGGCGGAGGAAGAAGAGGACTGGTGGAGCGACGGGCGTTGGAAAAACAGGGTTCAGGTGGTCATGACTACCAAAGGCCCGAACGTCTTGATCCCTCCCGGCGAAAGGGAGCGTCTTGCGGAACGCTGGAAGAATGCTCTGATCGTGAAGCTCCTGGGACGTATGATAAGCCCAGAGTACCTAGAGAAGAAGGTGCAGCAGTTATGGGTAAGAGAGGGAGAGGCAGAAACGATAGACTTGGGCTCGGGGTACTTCGTGGTGCAATTTACTGATCAAAGGGATTATGATCTCGCGCTAACAGGAGGACCATGGCTCATTTTTTATCACTACCTTGCTGTGCA
This sequence comes from Vachellia pachyceras, assembly GCA_025593235.1. NCBI lineage: Eukaryota > Viridiplantae > Streptophyta > Magnoliopsida > Fabales > Fabaceae > Vachellia > Vachellia pachyceras. Next base: position 13,855 of record JANTPZ010097191.1, read on the forward strand.
ACCATGGAGGATGAACTTTAAACCCCATGTTGAAAAAATCAGGAGGATCGCTGCTTGGGTACGTCTAACGAATCTGCCGCTTGACTACTACGACAGAGGCATCCTGTATGTCTTAGGATCCCAGATTGGAAAAGTATTGAAGGTTGATATGACGACTTTGCGTAGGAAGAAAGGCCGGTTTGCTCGTCTTTGCATCAAATTAGATCTCAGTGCTCCACTGCCGCCGGTTATATTCATAAATGGTGAAGAGCAGAGGATTCAATATGAGGGCATCCATTTAATTTGCCTATGTTGCGGTCGCTATGGGCATGATCGTGAGCATTGTCCGACCAATCATACCACCCACAGTGAGCTATCGAGGGCCAAGGAGGTGACGCCGATGAGTAGCAGCACACTATCAGGACCACCAACAGTGGCGGAAAAGGAGAGAACGGCACAACACGGTGGGGAAAATCCTGGGGCGTCGGAGGTCCAGTACTCGGAATGGATGTTGGTTCAACGGCCACGGAGGTCCAGGCGACCAGTCGGCGGTGGGAAGGATGGTAGCAACGATACGCGGGAATATCGGCGGCAGTTTGGGAATGAGGGGCGAGGCACGAGATTCTCGCTTTTGGATACGGCAAAACAGTTGGGATTGGAAACCGAAGAGGAAGGAGCACGTGTATTTTGTGGCGTTAATGAGAATATAAATGTGCAAAGAGGGCGAGATCCTGGGAACAGACGGAAAGCAGAGAGAGGGGATAAGAAGCAAATGGAAAGTGTCATGGGGCCCACGGGTGGAGGTAGTTTGACCAAAGTGAATGCTGAAAAATCTAGGTTGGGCCCACCCAGTGATATATCCTTACTAATTAAAGCAAAACAAAAGCTGGATCAGGAAAGCTCTGGTACCGTGGAAGCAGGACGAAATGAATAGCAAAGTATGGGAGAATGGGCTGAGAACATGGAGGAAGAGGACAACTTCAAGGAGCCACCAAATCAAGAAGGAGAAGGCGATAAAACCACTGCGAACTTTCCTCAGGAGGTTATGGATGAGGATAGTGAACCACCTGACCCAGGAGCGTGTGGCAGTGGAATGCTCTCCATAAATCCCAACCCGTTGTTAGCAGCATTGAAGGATAGTGGACCACTTGGGCCAGGACAAACAGGGAACCAGTGATCGTCGGTGTGTTTGCGTCTACCTTAGAAATTCTATTTATGGATAAAAACATTATAGTTTGGAATTCGCGTGGTATTGGGAGAGCTTTTGTGACGCTTATAGTTGAACTACGCAAGAGGTATAACGTCGGCTTCCTTGCTATTCTTGAACCTCGTCAAAAGGGGGACCGAGCGATTAGAATGGCTCATCGGCTGGGATTTGCGAAGGTAGAAATAGTGGAGACAAATGGATTTAGCGGCGGAATATGGTGCTTCTGGGATGAGGATATGGAGTTTGAGGTTAAAATGAAATTTACACAGGTTTTGCATGGCACATTCAAGAAAAGGACACCGCATTCTTGGGATTTTTCTGTTGTATACGGTCATCCGAACAACACACTTCGGAAAACTTTGTGGCAGGAGCTCGAAGTAATAAAAAGTTCAGGTGTTCACCGTTGGTGTGTGGGGGGTGACATGAATGCTACGTTAAGAGAAGGATAAAGAAGCTCAGCTATGGGAAGGCATACAGGAGCAGACAGGGAGTTTAAGAATTGGGTAAGCAATAATGATATGAGTGAGGTAGCCTTTCAAGGTCCCCACTATACTTGGAGCAGGGGGAGATCTCAGAGTCGTATAGATCGGGTTCTAGCGGAACCCTTGTGGTTTGAGGCGTTCAGCTCCGTGAATGTGATCCATCTCCCGAGATTTAAATCGGACCATAGCCCCTTACTTCTAAAATTGAGTAACGTCGTAGAGACTAGGCCACAGGATCACTCCTTCAGGTTTTTTGCCCCTTGGGTAATGCATGACGACTTTCAGGAGCTGGTCAAGAACGCGTGGAGAGACAGTCAGGAGTGGGATGAGAATGTGAACCGATTTGTGCAAGATGTTAGAGAGTGGAATGTCTCGGTGTTTGGAAATATCAACAAGAGAAAGAAAAAGCTACTATCACAACTAGAGAAAGAAAACGGGCGTTGTAGTCATACAGCATCTCAAGTGTCGAGATTGAATGCTTTATGGGAGGAACTTGAGAGGATCCTGCTTCAAGAAGAGATTATGTGGGTCCAACGATCTAGATGTGAGTGGTATAAGAATAGTGACAAGAACACTCGGTATTTTCACATAGTTACAAATGGTAGGAGGCGTAGGAAAGTGGTTGAGGCCCTCAGGAGACCAGACGGTGAATGGGTATATGACCAGCATGTGTTACGTCATGAAGGTACAGTTTTCTTCCAAAACTTGTACCGCGAAGAATCGGCCTCTAGTAACAATATCAGTTTTGGTGGAAAGTTCCCGAGGTTGAGTGTTGAAGTCTTACAAGATCTTGATCGTAGAGTGGATTTGCAGGAAGTCAAGCAGGCAGTGTTCAGTATGGGGCCCTTAAAAGCACCAGGCCCTGATGGATTGAACCCTTTATTTTATCAAAGCCAATGGGAGATAGTTGGAGACTCAGTGAATAGGGTGGTCCAGAAAGTCTTCTAATCGCCACGTGAAATTGAGAAAATTAACTCAACAAATATTGTGTTGATTGCTAAAGTAGATAGCCCTCAATATTTCAGCGATTTCCGGCCTATCAGCTTATGTAATGTGATCTACAAAGTGGTAACCAAGATCCTTGCGAACCGCCTTAAGCAAGTAATGCCCAGCATTGTCACCCCTAATCAATGTAGCTTTGTACCAGGCAGACAAGGCACAGATAATATCATCCTTGCACAAGAGATTATCCACTCTATGAGAGACACGAAGAAGAAGAAGAAGAAGAAGAAGAAGAAGAAGAAGAAGAAGAAAGGGTTTATGGCAATTAAGATCGATTTGGAGAAGGCTTATGATAGGGTGAGATGGGAGTTCGTGTTGACGTGCTTGCGGGAGTTGAACCTACCATCTAAATTCATTGATTTAGTGGAAGCTTGCATCTCAACTGC
>JANTPZ010097192.1:0-22141 GCA_025593235.1 Vachellia pachyceras
GAACTGCATTCATAACAAATATAATTATCACGCAATCAAATTAGCAAACAAATTGGAATAGCAAGCATCAATATTAATCATATATAAACGGTGACACCACTCTAATCTGAAGGACAGATGGGTACAAAAACAAAGCACGGATGGATCACTGCCCAATTTAAAAAATATCAAGAAGCTTACTGGAAACACATTATAGATCATGTGATGCTCAATGTCAAGAGGCTCACCAATTTCAAGGCAAGATGGTCTATGAAAAAAAAATACGGATGGATCACTGGCCAATTAAAAAAAAATAAAGAAGCTTACTGGAAACACATTATAGACCATGTGATGCTCAATGTCAAGAGGCTCGCCAGTCTCAAGGCAAGATGGTCTATGCGATGGAAAGCTCATTTTTAGAAATTTTTCTAACTGATGCACATCAATAGAGTATCTATAGCCTCCGTCTTTGTTGAAACCAACAAGAATCACATTCATTTCGAGCGGAACTTGAAACGGAACCTGCAGCACAAACGTCTTGTAACAAATTTGGACCCGATCTTACCTTCGTCTCCCTCAAGCTCTGTATGGCTTGCACTCCGACAAAGTTTGCACTGTCACTGTTGTCTATGTTCACAATTTCTATTCTCTTGTTTCTCAATTTCTGGTCCTATATTATGGAGAATTGCTTGTATGCATCCCACAATTTCTAGAAATGAAGTAAATACAAGAAAAATAGAATAAGAAAGGTGGAAAGGAAGATCAGACGATTGTCATTATCTGCAAATACCCAAACCCCAAAACTAGAATGCTGGCTTCCCACATATGACAACGACACGAGAGAATTTCATTATCAGGTTAACCAAAGAGATAGAAAAACATCCTACAACACCACCAAATAATCTTGACTGCATACATAACAAAATCAAAAATCATTTAATTATACATACCTGAAGAATACGAGAAGAGATGTGAGACCCAGAAATCTAAGGATTTTTCCCTTCATCTTTTGCAAGGCTTCTGTCACAAGCCTTTTCATCAGGCAAATATATGTAAAGCAAAATGAGAGGAGACAGAAGAAGAAAAAGAACTTAACTTTAAAAAATGACAGCTTGTTCTCATAATCTCCAAGTATTGAACTTGCATTACCAACAGTTAGGCATTCAGCAGCAAGCTAGCTGCAAGAACATTGGAATCTATCAAATCCACTTTTGATTCCCATCCCAAGCCATGCATTCCTAAGAAAATGAGTAAAACATCATCGTCTCAAGGGACATAGGCATGAAGGCCAAAGAATTTTAGCAGCTGAAGTAAAACAGATTCTAAGAGAGAGACGAATCTTACACTTATTTCCTTCAAACGGTTCAGCTCTTCAAGAGCAAAGTCCCAGTTTTGCATCAATATCTCAGCTGCAAGCTTTCCCCATAAAACACTCAGTCTCCTTTCACTATTTGTGCATAAATCCCTGTACTGATAAAGATAATTAGCAGCGCTAGAGTAGTTACTGCACTCATGCTGAAATTAGGCGTACTGAGATGAAGATGTGTGAACATATTAGATTAGATTAAACGGAATCCGAATAGATTAAACGATTTGATCATTCGCGAATAGTGGCTACCTAGAACCTCTCTCCTCCTAAATTTATTATCAGCATCCATACCATTGTAGATGGACCCACTGAATAGTATCATTAGCAAGATCCACAGCAGCAGAAACTTTGGGAGCCATGCCCTTTTAGCCTGAATGAAAGTGTATTTCCTTTTACTCCCCGTTTGCTCATGGAACCTTAAAGCCACTGGGTGGTGCTGGTGCTGGGTCTGCATCTTCATACCCATCGATTCAGGAATAGAGTTGGAGGAACAAAGAAAACTTCACCGCTGAATCTTCAGATGGAGATGAAGACAAAGACGCAACTCACGAGTCACAAACTCGAAAGCAATACAGACGAAGACCAGACGGAGTAGCCGGAGAAACGCAGACGAAGTCCAGACGGAGTAGCTGGAGCAACACAGTTGATGTGGGACTGTGGGTTAGGGTAAGGGATTTGGTAGAGGGAAAGCATTTGCTTCTGTGCGTTTAACTGAGCGGAATCTGTGCCTTTGTGCGTTTCACAAGCAATGAATGATATTCCAACATTTGTGTGCCAAAATTATTCTTGGCCAAAATTTGTGCGCCAAAATTGAGACCAAAATATGATATTCTGGCCAAAATTTGTGCGCTTAAATTACTGTCTTCCGCGCCAAAAATTTTTAAATATAAAATAATTAAAATGTGTCAACTTAATGTGAGACGTGGAGCTCATCCTAACATCAATTTACTTTTGTTTTTCCCATTTAAAGCTCTGGAAAAGAATAAAAAAGTTATAATTATATGATATATTTTTTTCTTTGGTTTTACACACCCTAACAACATTGGGCTATTTAAAGATGAATTTAATATTTTTAGCTAAATTCCTCGCTAATTGGGTTATTTAGAGAGGAATTTTAAAGTCGTCGCTAATTTTTCTCGCTAATTTGAAAAATTAAAGAGGAATTTAATTTTCCTCGCTAATTGGGAATTTTAAAGAGGAATATCCAAGTCGTCGCTAATTTTTCTCGTTAATTTATACATTAGAGAGGAATTTAATATTCCTCGCTAAATTCCTCGCTAATTGAGCTATTTAGAGAGGAATTTTAAAGTCGTCGCTAATTTTCCTCGCTAATTTGTGATTTTCTAGTAGTGTAAAAAGGATATGGTTGATTAATAAAGAAAGATTAAAAAATTAAATAATTGAGGAAATGAGTTCTGAGTGCCCAATGCTATTCATGGAAAACTTTCAGGTCATTTTTATTTTATAACTCTCATATAATTTAGTACTACTAGATTTGTTAATAAAGGACGACATTGTCCCATTTTTAAAGGTAAAAATACATTTTTTTAATTTTCGGGGAAATATTACCCCTTTTAAAAATTTTCAGAATCATAATGACTCAGAAAATTTCTAAATCATTTTTACCCTTTAACACTTTTTTAAGAAAAATTAATATTTTACTCTTATACTTTTAGGTCCGATGTGATTTAGTGTTTCAAGTTTAATTAATTTCTCACGACTCAGTTTAACATATTATAACCGGTCCTTGAAATTTGTACAATTGAGTGGGCTTTGAAATTTGTACAATAGAGAGGCTGTGTCATCTTAATAAGCAGATTCTCAGTGGAGAAGGGAAAAGAGAGAGAGCATGAAGAAGGAAGACAACTCCCCGCCGGCAACTCTCCGGCGCCCATCCTTACGGTCTCCACCACCTTCAGAACCTTCCACTCCTCATCTCAACACGATCTTATGGTTCGTGTACCCGCATTTCCTTCCGTTGCAGTAAGCTCTGTCTTCCGCCGTCGCCGCCTTCTTGCATTCCAAGGCGATACAGATGAGACCAGCCCAGAAGCCACTTCAAGGAGAAACACGCTGGTCGGTGCGGCTGGACTTGTCCTGGCGAAGAAAGTGAAAGTAAGCTGACTTGAGCTTGTAAATGGGGATTTGATGGTGCTTGTATGTGCAATGTGAGGAGGAGGAGATGGAAGTGGTGTTTAAGATATTCATTATTGTCATCTCCATTGGGGCGGATGTGGGGGTGATTGTGCTCATCTGGGTGAGGGAAGAGAAGATTCTTGCAGAAGGTAAATATGACAGTGAAGGTGACAATGTGGATTGTTCAGTACTGTTGTGTTCTTAGCTTCTTTAGCCATTGCGTCAGTCTCAGTCCCGTCTTCCTTCTTCGTGCCCTGTGGAGCTTATTAGAATGACATTTCAGCTTCTATTTTCAGCTTTTATTCCATATCGACGAGTTTTCAAGGGCTTTGCTAATTTTCAGAAAATTTGAGGACTAAGTTATAATATAATTGAAGTATAACTACTGAGTTATACTACAATATGAGGCGTCATGTTCAGGGTATCATATAGCTGACTGACTAGATATTCATCAGTAAACCAAAAAAAATGTCTGTTGGTCTATAATAATGATAAACTATAATTAGTGTCATATAGGTTATATCTATCTACATTGTTTTTGCACGATATATAAATATCTGTCACTAAGAAAGGTCAGTCGGTCTTATGGCCGGCTAATTAGGAAAGAAAAATATAATTTATGACAACAGTAATGGTTGATAATTGTTGTGAGTTGACAACCTTTTTTCTTTTTAATTTTTTTTCTTGTTACCAATGAGAGTTGACAAATCAAATACCATCCATTTCTTTCTCTTACTTTTTTAACTGAGACATGTGTATTGTAACATCTGTATTTCTATTCATATGGATTAGTGTTAATTGAGCTTATGACCTATGCTTTTCATTGAGGATTGGTGGTCATAGGAATAAAATTTGGAGGTTTGAAGCTTGTGAATAGTGTAGACTATGAAGGTTTTGTTCTATCTGGTTCGTGGTGGCAAAATTCATGAATCTTATATGATGATTCTGTGTGTCGTTTGATACGGCGAATGAAACAAAGAGGGTCTTAAGCCTCTGTGTTATTCGCAAAGGCGTACATCCTTGAAAAATGTAACTTTTAAAACATTTGTGTCATTCATTGTGACGAAAGTGCAATGGACGCTTGAAATTTTTGATAAATAATAAGAAGTCTTTAAATGAGAAAATTAGAAGAGTTGGTTATGTGGGGAGTCCACACTCAGGTAAGTTTGTGGTTTTTGACCTCCAGCAGTATATTTTCAACTCCCAAATGTCCAACTAAGCTTATTCTAATTTGATTCTACCCTTTTCTTTAGGTTTTAAACATTTAATATATATATATATAATAAAAAGTCTTTAAATGAGAAACTTAGAAGAGTTGGTGATGTATGTGGGGAGTCTACACTCAGCTAAGTTTGTGATTTTGAACCTTGGCAGTATATTTTGAACTCCCATGTGTCCAACTAATCTGATTCTAATTTGATTCTACCCTTTTCTTGAGGTATTAAACATTAAATATAAATATATATATATATATATAATTCATGTAAGCACAAGAGATTCAGTAAAATCATAGTTATTAAACCCGGACCAGAACGGTCAGGTCAAGCCGGAAACCACCAATCTAACCTCTAGTCTGGTCCAGATTTCGTTTTGACCCCGGGTTGGATCAACAAGCCTGGTTTGATGGGTCGATCAGATTATTTTTCAAAATTTTATTTTTTAAAACTAAAATGCTGAACTTTTTAAAAATTTGAAAGGTAAAAAAATTAAAAAAAACAGAATCCCTTCTCCACACAGATCTATTGTTGTGTCTGTTTCTACTCATCTTTTTAATTATTTTTAAAAAAGTATGATGTTTTTTAAAAGTTCAAATTTTAAAGTTAAGAAAACAGAAGTCTTTACTATATATATTGATCTTTTGTTAAATAATGTTGGATAATAGATAAGATATAACTATATGATTGATTTGATAACTGTTACTTTGTTAATAATGAAATTTACTACTTAATTTTTGGAATTTTCAATTTTGGATAATTTGAATGTGTCAATGTGTGATAGATTTATTTTTTTAATTTTTTATTTCTCATCGGTCTGACCCCAGTTTCACTTCAATCTGACCCACTAACCCTTAACCCATCACCTTATCCGATCCAACCACCGGTTTGGGTTTGATAACCTTGAGTGAAATAATCTAATACAAAATCACCTAAAAACCACAACATTCAACTATGCAAAAATCTGAAAAATCAAGAGGGAAAGGTAGAAATCATGTTTAGATCACTAACTTTGGCATCGGGAAGCTTGAACCCCCTTTCAAACGGTTGCAAAATGATGCCCTAGTAGCCCTCCCTCATTTTCCTTCTCGTTTGTATAATACTATAAATTAAAGCTTTGATAAGGGTTTAACCTACTTTTAGTCCTCATAATTTACTTTGATTTAAGTTTTGATCTCAAAAATTTAAAAGTGATGGTTTTAATCCCTTAAGTTTACTATACCTAAAGTCGTTAGTCATTGTAGCTACCCTCAATGTTAATAGTATTAATTGTGCTTATGGGTCACTAAATTAGTTAATTTTGCTTATATGACTTGATGATTAGATAAAATGTCTAGAAGTAATGCTTTATAAATAAAAATAAATAAATTTAAAACCCGTAAAACCTAAATCTCACATCAACCATAAAATGATATGTACATATGTCTTGAAGAATAAAAAAACACCCATTGATGATAAAACCCAAATCGCGCAGCACAAAGAGGAAAGGATTTGAAAAGGACAAGGGTTAGGTTAAAGGGGACCCATCTTCACAATGCTGAACGTCAAATTGGCAGTCATCGGAGTCGATCAAGCTTCGACGATCTTCCGACGACATCTGTGCCAGAGGTAGTATTTTGGTCGTCGCTTAAATTCATTCAAGGAGAGGTTTGCTCCTCCACCTTCTCCTACTAAACGAAGATGATGCTTGCCCTAAACTCTGGTAAAGATGATGCATCCCTTGAACTCTGCCGAAGAAGATGCCTTCCTTTAACTCTACTGAAGAGATGTTCACAGCACAGGGCCCGTTTGAGAATATGGTAGAGAAGTACTTTTAACAAGCCGAAGCAAATATGTGAAGGAGATTTTCTTATTTTGTAGAAAAATACTGTTAAACATACGTTTGAGCCATACAAATGTTGAGCCAAACAGGCATACAATCAAACTAACAAATTTGGGTTTTAAGAGTTCTCGCAAAAATCTAACCCTTACTCTTTTTCCTTTTCAAACCCAAATATTATTAGTATCTAGTCCATATTCTAGGGGTGAGCAAGAAAACCCAACCCAACCCGCCCACCCCGCCCGCAACCCCTTTACTGTTAGACCTGTTTAAACCCATCCATTTGAAACCCATCATGGGTGAGGTGCCCCTTAACGGGGTGGGACACAGGTTCACCCACGAGGTGCCCGTTCTCGCCCATTATACCCTTAGCTTTTTTTTTTAAGCCTTCAAGAGTTCAAGGGTCTAAATCCTTCAAGGCTCTAGTCCAACTCCTTGGCCCAATCCCCTGCAGCCCTTCTAGATGGTCCAAGGGTTCAAGCTCAACCTTCAATCAATCTACCGTGAATCATCCATAATCCTCCGCCTCCCACTCCCACAGATACAACAATCAACACTCCAGTCCTTGCCTCCTCCCTCATTATGATAATATGGTTTGACTAGTTGAGCTTCGGCGATGGCGAGAGTTTAGAGGAAGAGAGAGAAACAACAGCAAGGAGGAGGCGCCAAAGAATGACGAGGAAGAGGAAGACGCGAAGAGAAAGAAGGTCTCCGGAGACGGAGGCAACAGCGGCGAGGAGGAGGCGCAGAAGAACAACGAGTGTCACCAATCGCCTCCAGCCCCAGCCCTCGTGCGTCGCCAATCGCCTCCAATGTAACCCATCGCCTGCAGCCCTAGCCCTCGAGTAGTTGAGCATCACCATCAGCCTGGCCAACTGAGAAGGACTTGTCAATCCCTACCGGCACAAGCCCTCGAGCGTCGCCACTTGCCAATCTCCACCAGCTAACCACTTGTCGCAGCCCAAGCCCCCAAGAGTCGTGCCGTACCTCCAAGCTCCAATGCTTCACCCACTTCCACCCGTCAGTCACACATGCCATGCTTTGCCTTCAGGCTCCTACTCCAAATCCAGTAGTCCAGTGTTGAGAAAGGGCAGATGTATAGAACCTTTCAACGAGATAGTGCTTTTTCAACTCTCTCAAAATGGAATCTATGAAATTCAATCAATACAATATAAATATTCAATACAATATAAATATTAAAATCAATACAATATAATTATTTGAATTTAATATTTAATAGATTAATCTTATTATTTATTTATTAATTTACTTATGAATTTTGACTTATTAATTTCTTAATTTAATTAATTGAAATTTATTCAATTTGAATTGAATAGAATAACTTAAACTTTGTTTTTGGATCTGAAATGTTATTTTTGGATTATTAAATTTGAAATGTTGCTATTTCCTTGCTGCCTTGTTTTTGAAATGTTGATGTTTTGTTGCATTCCCTTGCCCCTGTGTGTGTGATGCAACCTGTAAATTAGGAAGGGGAAAACGTAGCTTGCTTATATAGGTATCCAGTTGAAATAATTATATTTTATCAATTGAAATTGTAGTATTTTAGGGGATTTTAGTGCTATTCTTGGACTTTTATTGAGGTTAATTGCATTAATTATTATTAATTATGATTATATGAAATTAAAGCCAATTAAAGGTATTTTTAGAAGAAACTGGAATCAAAAGATAAATTAAAAAAATATTAATGCTAGAGAAGGATCAAACTCATAAATCCATTTATTTTATTTTGTCATTTATATTATATTATTATTATTATTAGGTTTAGGTTAGGCTTTTCATGGGTATATATATACCCATTACGCCACAGGAGAAAAGAGCCGGGAATTCCATTCAAGCGGTGCCGCGCAGAGATTCCATTCACAGGCATATATTCCACCCTACCACTGAACCATTAATTCCTTCACCCACACATCCACAGCCGCCACTATCATTTTTTTATCCATTCCTTCATTCATTCAACCCAGGTAGGTCGTCGCCATTTAACCATTCATCATTCATTTGCACACGCACAGGAAGGGATCCAAGCGTTGAGCACATATTCACGCCACACCTAGAGCAACCACCGTCCATCACTGTCATTCTGTTGTTCCAGACTATCTCATCGTCACTATTGGAAGATGATGGTGGCAGCATTTGGATGCCTGGGATTCTTGATAGCAATTCTTGGCTAGTTCTTTAATTATCTGATTCAACAACAATGGCAAGAGCTTGAGTCTTCAGAAGGGAGTTTTTAGTTACTTTAATTTTCTATCCAATAATTGTTCAATAATTCATAAGTCTTAGGATATCTTTTCTAATTATTGAAACAATTTTTATTATTTGATATGATTTATCTTAGAGATTATTGTGACTAGGTTATTGTTTAGCAATTGATATTGAACTGATCAAAACTTTAATTTCAATTATAATGTTGTGGTATATCACATTTGAATTGATTTTATAGTTAATATTTTATTATTTTCTAAGGTGGCTTAGAATCTTGGATTAAATAATTTTTTGCTAGCTTTAGTTCTATTATTTGAATTTAAAAGTTATAATTAAGTAGTGATTTTATTATCCTTAATTCATCTTTACTATTCTGATGGCAGTTAGTAAATCGGAAGTTTGAAAAATATTTTATGGCAATTCGAGGTGGTTCGGTTTTTGGATTAAAACTTAATTATAATTCTTAATTCATTATTTTAACTCTCATATCTATTAAAGTGATTATTGCCCATGATGTTGAGTTGGAGGATTGATTATTATAATTGTTTATTCGTGTGTTTCATTTCTATTTCTTTTTCCAAAATTTATTTTAGTTATTTTTATTAAAAAAATAAAAAAGTATTTTAATTTCAATTCGATTCACAGCATTTATTTAGAAAATTTCTCAAATTAATTTTCAATTTAGCTTACTCACATTCAATTATTAGGAATTAATTTCACTATTTTTCAACTTCTCAAAGTGAACACGACCCGGATTTGTGCTATATTACATTAATTCGGTTAAATTATTTTTGACAGAGATCTAGGGTGACTAATTGTCCGCCCGTCACTCGACACCCGTAAGGACTCGCCCGTTTTGACCCATACCCATTTAGACGAGTTAAAACTAGGTTAACCACAGGTACGGAGCAGCCCGTATCCTGAGGGACTCTTCATAGGCGAGGCACAGGTTGACCCACGGGGCAGCCTTACCCACCCATTGCTCCCCCTATCATTTTCCCTTATTATTATTTTAATTAAAATATAATTTTAAAAAAAATTAAAATTGCTTAGTCAGCTTTTTCCGTTTGTAACATAACGGTGTTAAGTTTTGAGGATTAAAAATACAGTTTATAAACTTAAGAGATTGAAATGAAACCTCATGTAAACTTGAAGAATGAAAAATATAATTTTAAAATATGTTAACTATTATAACATTATCTATTTATTCAATAGTTGATGTTAATTAAATTAAATAATTCATATTTTTTCTTATGTGTGTGTATTCACTTTTTAAATCAATGAAGCTATGGAAATGTTGGTCTTGAAATTTCGGAATCTGAGAATGTAAATTATTAGTATTTGAATATAAATTTAAAATTTTTAATTATAATATTTTTAATTATTTTCAGATCATGTACAGTCAAATGAGTCCCACTAATGCGAAAAATGAATTGACTTTTTGTTAATAAATTGACAAATGTTATGAATATTAAGCCAAAGCAGCATCGTTTTCAAACGTCTGGAAACTCCTCTCCAATAATCGTTTTGAGGTCAGCGAAACATGCCATGTCACTAAATCCCTACTAGGCCATGAGTTGGGCTTATGATTTGGGAAACCTTTTTGGGCCACTTGTTTTCTGCCACTGTTTATAAAAACAAAAGAAAGAAGGGGAATTCTAGGCATATTTCCTGCCTAGGCCCAAATTTTCTGCTTCCTTACTATTTGACCTCCAACTCAAAACGACCCATTAAACATTGGGCGTCAAGATTTGGAACCAGGGTAACCAACAGATGGGCTAGGTTGGCTAGAGATGAGCCCAGCAATAGAGGTAGATGAGGGGAGCAACCAAGGGACTTGGGTCCAGGAAACCCAATTCCGCCAATGAGGTTGTGTGGGCTGAACGTTGCATTTGGTGATTTTATGGATAATATAATCTATTGGAATGTAAGGGGGGCCTGTGGAGCAGGATCCCTTAGAAATGTGAGACTTGTTATGTAGGACCCAAAACCGTCTATGGCGATATTGGCATAAACATGTTGTAGTCGAGAGGCATGTCTTGGAAGCTTGCTTACATTAGGCTTTGATTCCATTGCTATGGTGCCAAGTGTGGGTATGTCAGGGGGTTTAGTAGCAGTTTGGAAGAGCTCTCTCATGCACAAGAAAGTTTTACAAGAAGATCATCAGTTTCTACATTTGAAGTGCAAGCCTAGTAATAGAGAACCTTTTATACTCTTTGCGGTGTATTCCTTACAGTATCAATCATGGAAAAATGAACTGTGGGAGAAATTGAAGGCTATGTCTGCAATGGTAACAAAGCCTTGGATTGTGATAGGTGACTTTAATGAAATTCTTTACTGCACTGAACGAGTGGGGGGCGCTGCAACTATTCAATATAAAATCAGCTGGTTTCAAGAAAAGGTGAGCAGCTATGGATTGATAGACATGGGATATTGTGGCCCTAAATTCACATGGAGGGGCCCAAAGAGCAGGGATGCATAAGGTTGTATGAAAGACTCGACCCAGCATTTGCAAACACGGAATGCTTAATTGCACTACCACATTGCATAGTTAAGGTACTCCTGCGTATAGCATTCTTTGATCACAATCCTATAACTTTACAGTTTGGTAGTGCTACCCATACGTCCAGTGCCAAACCTTTTAGATTTGAGGCAATGTGGATGGACCATAGTGAATTTTGGGAAATGCTGTCTAAGGCTTAGAATGGTGGAAGCGACATTAATCAGGCTTTAGAGGCATTAGGCACAGTGTTGACTGATTGGAATTTGAATATTTTCAGTCTTATGGAGACAATAAAAAAAGTGTTGATGGCATGGTTAAAGGGAATACAAAACTCCCCTGCTTATCCTTTCTCCAAATTCCTTATTAACTTGGAATGAGAACTTCAAATGGAACTCGATGAAGTATTGAATGCAGAGGAAATGAAATGGTTTCAAAAGACTAGAACAGATTGGGTTGCCAAAGGAGACAGGAACACGAGGTACTACCATTTAAATACATAAATCCAAAGAAGGAAAAATAGAGTTACAGCTCTGAAGGATCCCAATGATGTATGGGTGATGGATGAATGAAGGCTAAGGTCTCTGGTATGTGATTTCTTCAAGACCCTATATGAAGAAGATTCTAACATTACTTTTATAGAAACTGTGACAGGTTACCCTACGGTTGATAGCCTTAGGAGGGGAAACATGAGTCCCACGAAAGATGAAGTTAGATATGCTTTATTTTCTATGGGGCCATATAAAGCACCGGGATTAGATGGATTTCCACCTATATTCTATCAGAGGAACTGAAACATAGTGGGAGATGCTCTTGGCCAGTTTGTGAAGGATGCTTTTATATATGGGAAGGTGGACAAAGAGGCTAATAGGACACTGATATCTCTAATCTCAAAGAGGGACAAACTTGAGTTGGTAGCTCATTTCAGACCCATATCCTTATGCTGTATGCATTATAAATGTCATACCAAAGTAATTGTCCAGAGGTTAAAAACTGTGATAAATGATTTAGTCTCATCATTGCAGTCAAGTTTCATAAAGGGTAGGGTTATTCAAGACAACATAATAGTGGGTCAAGAGGTCATGCATACTCTAAAGAAGACGAAAGGTAGAAGAGGACTGATGGCCTTAAAGATTGATTTGGAGAAGGCATACAATTGGTTGAGTTGAGATTTTCTAAGAAAGATCCTCAATGAGGTGGGATTTGAACAAGATTTCATTAATATTATTATGAGTTGTGTGAGCTCGGTGTCCTATAACGTACTCTGGAATGGGGAATAGACTGAATTCTTCTATCCAAGGAGAGGACTCAAACAAGGGGATCCTTTATCCCCATTATTGTTTGTTTTGTGCATGGATAAATTATCACATATAATATGTGACTCAGTCATGAATGAGGAATGGATACCTATTACAATGGGTAAGGAGGGTCCACGTATCTCTCGCCTAATGTTTGCAGACGACTTGCTGTCATTTGGAGCTGCAACCGAGAAGCAAGCGCAAAATATGATGATGTGTCTAGACAATTTCTGTAAAGCCTTTGGAGAGCGTGTAAACAAAAGCAAATCTTCAAATTACTTCTCTGCTCGTGTTCCGGAGACCACCAAAAGAAAGATACGGTATATTATAGACATGAAGAGCTCAGGCGAAGTGGGGAGGTATCTTGGGGTTTCCATGGTGAGAGGGAAAAAGCCTACAGAAACTTACAGATATATAGTTGACAAAGTGTGAGACAAATCGTCAGCTTGGAAAGCAAATTCTCTCTCACTAGCAGGCCACATTACTTTAGCCAAATCAGTCTAAGTGCCGTTCTAGTTTATCCAATGATGGTTGCTAAGATTCCTCTAGTAATATGCTAAGAAGTAGAGAATTTGCAAAGAAAGTTTATATGGGGAGACAGCGATAACACACATGGGTTCCATCCAATTGGGTGGGAGACAATAATCAAGCCCAAGCAACATGGGGGAATTGGTTTGAAGCGACTTTCATCTTTCAACAAGGCTTGAGGGCCAAGGTTGCTTGGAAACTTATTAATGGATCCATAGGCTTATGGGCAGAGGTACTCCTTCATAAATATATACTACATAATGAGGAGAACTTGTTAGAATACAGGAATGGTGATTCAGCTTTATGGAAATTCATAGCTCAATAGAAAAATATCATTGATGTTGGTACAAGATGGTTTGTAAGAGATGACCAATCTGTTAGCTTCTTCAATGATTGCTGGCTATTCCCGGACAAGGCAATTAAAGAATTCTGCAGACGCCCATTATCAAGACATGAAGAGGAGAGCAAGGTGGTTGAGTGGGTGGAGTTTAATGCAAGGGATTATAGAAGAATAGCTGATATCTTGCCGAGCAATATTTTTCAAAAGTTAATTTCTGTACCAGCTCCCACATCTAATGCAAGAAGTGATGTAATGGAGTGGAATGGAACAATTGATGGAACTTTCTCAACAAGTAGTGCTTATTTCTTGTTGGAAGTACAATCTGATTCAACAAGATATAACAAGGGTTTCAAAGAGATCTGGAGGTGGAAGGGTGCAGAGCGGATCAGAGTGTTCATGTGGGTTGCTTTTCATGAGATGCTTCCTACAAATAGTTGGAGAAGTGGATGGTCATCCACGTCAGCCATGTGCCAACAATGTAACGATGGCATCGAGGATACATTACACATACTGAGGCATTGTATTTATGCAAGACAGGTTTGGTTACACTGATCAATGCCAAGTATATCTTAACGTTTTTTTAGTGCCATTAATGAATTGGTTTTCACTAAACCTGAAAAGAAATTTGGGGATAGGTGAAAATGAAAACTGTAACTTAATATGGGGAGTGGCCATTTGGAAGATATGGAAATGGAGGAATCAACAAATATTTGAGCAGGATTTTGTGAAGCCAAATGATCTATTGGCTCATATAGTAAGTGGATGGACAAGATATGTGCAATTACAAGAGGAATCTTGGAAAGGGCCACAAACAAGAATCCAGCAGAAATGGAGTCCACCGGATTTGGGATGGATAAAGGTAAATGTAGATGGAGCGGTTTCTGTATCCCGGTGCATTTTAGGAGGTGGAGGGGTGTTTCGCAACCACCAGGGGAAATGGGTGACTGGTTTTGCTCAATCTTTAGGACCCTGTCTGTGATGGAGGCGGAGCAATTAGCTATGTTCAAAAGTCAGACTTGGAAATCCTGGTGCAATTGATGGGGGATCAGCAACTCAGAGAACCTTATAGCTTGTTGTCTCTAAAACTTAAGCGGTTCCTGAGTTATAATTGGGAGTTAAGAATTATTCATGTTTCAAGGAAGCAGAATAATCTTGCTGATGCGTTAGCCAAAGAGGGACTGATGAGCTTATGACACTTGCCTGAGTCATTTAAGGACGTTAATGTCCAATGAGTCACTGGGAGCAATCCTCATTTAGATTTTAGACTATGTAATTTCTGGCCTTTCTCATTTGTATCGGAAAAAAAAGGGGAGTTCTAGGCCCGTTTCAAGAAAACCGTTTTCGGGCTTCTTTTGTTTAATTTTAAGTTTTTTTGTGATTGGACATATGGAATTTTTTATTTCTGTAATTCAAAAATGGAAATTAGGCCTCAGTTTTGGACTCTTTTTTTTTTTTTTGCATATAATGTTGTTTTGTGGACTCTTTGGTTCTAAGATATGCATATGAGCTCTGTTTTGTTCTAAGGTATGTATATTTTTATCAGTATACAGGAACTCGGATCGGATCGGCTGAGTCAAGCCGGAAACAGGCGAATCGGCCGGCAATCCGGTCCGAGTTGGGGTTGAACCCCGGGTTACCGCGACTCGGTCCAACTCGGACCAACTCGGTGTAACCCGGAAGTAACTCGGTCGACTCGTCCGAGTTGGGGGTTGACCAAGTTACGTTTAAAAAAAGGAAAAAGGTGGAGACGGTGTCAACGGATCCGATGGTGCCTGGAATATACGGTGTCAACTGATGGCGCCATGAACTTCGCCTGAAGCTTTCGATGCCGGTTTGATCGATGGCAAGACTTCTTTCTTCTCGTGCGATTGCATTTTAGTCCTCGAAAATTCTCTCCTAAAATGCGGGACTGCAAATGATTCCCCACTCTTCTAGATCCTCAAGGCTCGGTCCCATCAAATCAAGAACAAGCACATTCTCCTCCCCATCAACGCCAGACCATTTTATGCTGGGAATGCCACCTGTATGACGAAGATCAAAGAGGCAAGCTCCAGAATTTAAAAATCCATTGTGACAAACTCATTGAAAAAGACCAAATCCAGATGAAGAAACTAAAAGTTTAACACTCCATAACACATACTTCCTCCTTAAAGAATGTTGTCCAGTTTTGCCTCGTAAAGCAACTGCTGATGCTTTGTTGTACTAATTACTATTCTCCTGCGACATCCAAAAGGGAACAAAGGTAAGTGAGGGAATAACTCAACAATTTATATTGCCACCGTCATTACCTCCGTATAGGAAGAAAACCGTTGATGGGCAATGGAGGAAGGAAGAAAGACAGATGGAGGAAATAGATCAGAGTGAAGGGTGATAAGAGGCAAGCGAATGGATGTTTCAAGCAGTCCCTTGCATGTTAAAGAGACTGACGGCTTTGAATCAAGTGCAGTGCAGCAACCCAAAACAAGTGTGGCAGAGATAAGTGTAATGAATTAATGTGATGTGACTACTTAGCAACCTCCCTCTCCCTATGCGTTTTATATTTCTCTTTCTTTATTCAAATAAGCATGGACAGATGGTCAGATGGTCACTACATGAATGGTATATCACCATCTATGTATACATGATGAATGGCACATATGCAAATCTTAAAACAGAGTTTATTCGGCAACATATGCACATATGCCTCGTACATTTTTATTTTCTTAAATATTGAAGGGAGTTGTTACTTTTACCCTTCTTTAGAATGTTTTCATGGAGTCATTTTATCAATATGTGATGATATTTATTTTTTAATTTTTTTATTCCTCACCGGTTTGACCCCCGGTTTGACTCCGGTCTGACCCACTGACCCTTAATCTACTACCTTACCCGGTTCATTCACCGGTCCGGTTTCTTGTACCTTGATTTTTATTGATAGTCATTTATTTTAATTCCAAAAATATTTTAGTTATATTATTTTAATATCCATAAATATATATAATATATATGAAAATCAATGTAATTTAGCAATACTACATTTATTTATTAAATTTAGCCATATTTCATTTATTTATTAAATTTTTATTGAGATTCAATTTCTTTCTTTATCATTTATTAATTATTTAAAATTAAGAAAATTTAACACTCAGCTATTCCACAGTTTTTTAGATTTACAAATATTTTATTTGAATAAAATATTGTGAGGTTAATTTTTTTAAAAAATATTTAGAAGCGTGAAAGAGTGAAAGATTTTAATTTTTCTATTTTAGTTAATTAAACTCTCATTGAAGAAGTGCATACATGGTTATTTTTGTGCACTCCATGATATTTGCGATTTGTCATTTAATTATTGAATCAATTTTGAAATTTTTTTGTTGAGCACAATTTAATTGTTTTCATTTAGATCATTTTTAGAATATTCCAAAAAATGTTTTGGGTTAAACAAAGTTCTTTTAATTATATTTTTATCCTTTAATTACTTGGTAATTTTATTAATTGTCATAAGTTAAATATTTGGTTAAAATGTTGAGTTTAATTGTGCTTATTCAGTGCATGATTTATTTTATTAAATGTTTTTTTATTTTAGGTGTCATTTTTAAATTGTTTAAAAAAATATTTAATCTCAGCCATTTTCACATTCAAGAAAAATTTGCAAAATTTATTTTTCATATTATCCAATTGTTGAAATTATTTTTATTATTAAATTTTGCAATTATTTAACTATTTGAATTCTGCAAACTTGCAGTTAAGTTGAAATATGGTGAAATTAAATTTTAAACAACTGCATGGGCGCATAAAATAGTTGAAGAATTTGATATTTTAGTTTAAATCAATTGAGTAAGTTCTCATCAAGGATTATGCATATTTGAAATTCAATTGCATATGGTTAATATTTGTGTTTACTATGTAATCTTGGGGAGTAGCTTTAGCATCCTTTGTGTTGCATACATAAAAGGCCCACTTGTTCTTTGAAACAATTTAAAAGAAATAAATAACCATCAAAAGTTGGTTATTCTTTCAAAAGCCTGTTATGAATGGATGCATTTGCCATTGTAAGATTTCTTAAGTATGGGAGCGAGTATAACTCAATCATGTTTAGAATTACTTCTAAGTTAAAATCATAGGGAGAAAACATTTTTGGTGAAGGTATGTTAGAGAAAACATTATACACGTTTCATCATCCAATTTGCTCCTGGAGAAGTAATATAGGTAGAAAAGTTTTAAAAAGTATACTGATTTAATTTCTTACCTTCTTATAAATGAACAAAATGAGCTTTTGCTGAAAAATCATGACTCTTGCCTAATAGGCTTGACTCCCTTATGTGAAGTAAATTTAGTCACAATTGACTCTAATAGTGTCTTAGTGGAAATCATGAATGTGGCCACAACCTTGGGCGTGGGCATGATTGGAATCTTAGTGGTTTTAATTCCAACCAAAAGTGAAGAAAAATTTATAAAACCCATAAAAAGGCAATTGTGGACATAACAAACAAAATTACTATGCATTTAAGGCTCCAAAAGAGTTAGCATTCTATTACATGAGGAAATAAAATTATGTATTGAAAATACACTATATTCTACCAAATCTAAAAAAAAATTTGAGTTTCAAGAATATCCGCATAAATGGTTATCATATGGAAACAACGACTGAAAAAATTAAGAATATCTTAACAATACAAATTAAGTCTATGGTAAAAATTATATATTATTAAAGTGTCCTTTATTTTCTTCTAACTTAGATAATATACATTTAAGAGCATGCAATAGTAAATCAAAAGTTTACTAATACTAACTAGAAGTTAGGTAACATGAGCCAATAGCTTGATAAGGTAAACTAGAAGTTTACTTATGAATTTAATGTTTGATATGACTAGTTAAACCATCCACATTCAATTATGAAGTGAAAAAGTGAGAATTCATGTGAACATTACCTTGATTTCTCACCTATGGCATGTTCCAATAGAAAATTAATTATTAGGCTTTCACAAAAAATATAATGAGAGCTTCTCACATTTCATGAATAGATACAGGGAGATATTTGTGCACAATATAACCACCCTATGGACCATTTAGTTACTATATATTTTTAATTAATGTATCAACTAAATTTTCCTATGTTTACTTATTATCTTCTTGTAACATAGCATTTTCGATATTAATTGTTCAACTTATTATGTTAAGAGCACATTAATTTGATTATCCTATCAAGAAAACAATTCTTGATAATGCTAGTGAACTTACTTCAAAAGCATTTAATGAATATTGTATTTCCTTTTGGAATTAATGTTGAAGATCATGTAGCTCATATTTATACGCAAATAGACTAAAAGAATCATTGATTAATCGGTTACAATTGATTACAAAACCTTTTCTTAATAGATTCATTTCCCAATTTCTGCTTAAGGTCATTGCATGTAGTAATGTTAATTCGAGTTAAGCCATGATAAGTGAATGTTTTGTAATCAAATAGATGTAGAATTTAGATATATTAGATTACATTTGTGGATATGTATATCTATTTGATTTATTTTCTACCAATCTCCTCCGTAGATATATGATATATCTGTATTAAAAAGGAAATAAAGGGATACACCCACAACAAGCATTAAAAAAACTTATTAAAAGAGCATTAAGGGTAAGAAGAATGTGTGATATTTTCTCTTTGGCAGCAACAGAAGAGCTTGAGATAAAATAAAGAATGTTTGAGATTTGAAGATGCAAAAGATCAGCTGCATATATGGGAATTTGGCTCTGACTATTAGTTTATCATTTTCTTATTCTTCTTTCATATATCTTTTATCTTGTATTTGGTTAACTCTTATTCTATTCATGAGAATGTTCAATTTATATAGTTAAACCTTCATTTTAGATTATTGTAGTTTGATTATGACTTAGTGAATGATAATTTCAATTTTTAATTGCTTTAATGTTATATTTTTTATTCAATTGTGTGCTTGATTGTCTTAAAAATGAGGGCTCTGATTGGAACAAATGTAACAACGGTCTTCCTAAACCAGTTACTTAACTCTCAAATCATAGTGACAAAATTAATCAATCTTACAAAAGAGGTTTTACTTCAAAAATAAGTTAAAATATGGTAGAAAGAGAATAAAACATAACATCAAAATATTTAGCATGTTTAAAGACTCCCCTTTTAAAATTTACCCATGATAGAAAATGGTAAAGATAAATATTCAAATATTATCATGGATAACAAGACTTTACTAAGTCACTTCTTATTTAACCATAGCACAAAAATCAATGCCATAGTATTGGGCCTCAACCTTCGAAATTTGGATTCAAGAATGAAAATATAATTTATTTTAAAAATAATATTAGAAACTTCCACTCAATTTTTTGTTTCAAAAATAATAATATCATTGTCTCGAATTAGTGGCCTACAACCTCTATTGAAAAAAAAAATCTAAATGGCATGATTTAAAGTATATATTAAAATAATGAGTTATACAGTGTCAATATACATATAATCAACAAATTATTAGATGAGGGAACTATACAATAACAATAACTATGTGCAAACCTCTAAAATCTTTCCAAATGTCTCAACAACCAGTTATTTAACTCAAAAGACATACATGTAAAATCCTAAATTCTATTTAGAAAAGTAGTATGATGAGGAGTTAATTATGTAAGTTAATAGATGTTTCTATCTTTTGGAGAACATTCGTCACGTTGAGCCATTGCAATAAGGAGAAGTTTGCTCTCGAGTTCTCTTCACCGTGGCCAACCTTTCTTCAAGCAGTGAAGTTACTCTCGGGATACTTTCATTGTTGCTAACATTGATTTATTTTGATATTATAAATGCGTGCCTATAAATATAAGGTATCACTTATGCAATAGTCATTTTCGAAATAGTAAATAAGAGCTATTTTTTCATCCTCTAATTTTCTCTGGTTCTCTTATCTTCTTTTCCTTTATTTTAGGGAGAATTACCCTCAGGTCCCAAGCAAGACAAATAAATACAAAATGGTCCCAAATATTCCCCTTTAATACAAAATGGTCCCAAAGATTCACAAAATTACAAAATGGTCACAGGAATAGCTGCTCGAGTAGTAAATGAAGGCTGCTGAGGTTGTTAGAGGTTGTAAATGACAAACAACCTCTAACAACCTCAGCAACCTTCATTTACAACCTCAGCAGCCTTCATTTACTACCCGAGTAGTTATTCCTGGGACCATTTTGTAATTTTGTGAATCTTTGGGACCATTTTGTATTAAAGGGGAATATTTGGGACCATTTTATAAATAAGCCTCTTCCTTGGAACTTCATGGTAATTCACCCTTTATTTTATAACAATAAAAAATTAATTGAACAATACACAAATCGATATTTGTTTTTGAATTCTTCAATTTATCCTTTGCTTGACTTGGTAACAACTCATTGCATCTTAATTTTTTAGTCGACAAATTATACCTTATAGTATGTTGAAACAATCCAAATTTATTCTTATACTCATCGACGCGCAAAAGTAAAACACAATCGTCCCACCATCAGTTATTTATTTATTTATTGCCTCTGTAATTTTCAAACGATCTCATAGCCCAAAGGAATAAGCGATAAAATCCAAAGAAAGTCAAGTGAGTCAAAAACTAGAAAGAAAGAAAAAAACGCATTGCTTGCAGGTGAAAGACATGAACCATGTTACGCGGCTTGTGCTCTTTTCTTGGGTTCATGGGTTTTTTCTCTTTTGCTATTCTCTTTCATAAATTTTTCTGATATTGTTCTTCCTGCTTTCTCCTCTGAAGCTTCTCTTTCTACATCCACAGATCAATCTATTGAAGAACACAGTTATCAGGTATGCCGCTCGACGATCTGCTTTCTTCCTGGGAATATTGCTAAAAGAGTATCAGTTTGAAAATAATAAGCACTTGGAAAAATTTATCCGCCGCCCGCCCCACGAAAGGTAAATGAGCTTATCTTGAAATTTGTTAAATTGATAATTTTGCTTTCGATTTCACAAATCAATTGAGCTGAGCTTCTGGGTTTTCGTTTGACCATAATAGTTAAAGGATCTTTTGGTGAAGAAATTATGCCTTTTAAATAATTCTGGCTGTGAGCTTTCTAATCCAAGCGCTGTCAACTTCTTGTTCTAGTGTCATCTGGAAGATCTAATGAAGTTGACTATGATCTTGTATTTGCATATTTTTTTTTTAATTAATGATTAGCTGCAATTATTATTTGAATCACAGAAGAAATGGCATTGGCAGCTAGCATGATGGACTTGCTTCTTTATTTTCAAGACTTGCGTCCTGATTTTCAGGACTTGATTCTTGATTTTCAATACTTAGCTGAATGTCTACGTTGGTGTTTCTTGGAGGCCTTTGAATTCATAGCTGACGAATTTCTTGCACTTTGCTTGGTTTTTGCCTCTTTCCTTGAGGAGCTTATTGGATTCTTCTTTTGCCAAATCTTAATTTGTTAGGTTCTTGATAGCGGTCATCAAGACTTCAGCTTACTTGTATGTTAGAGGGCTATCATATCAATTCAAGACCCATTAAGAGAGAAGCGGCGTATTTGATTATTGGTCTTTGCATCTGAGTGGATTTCACTGTGATCATATTCTGGCGACATCGTTATGGATTCAATTCAAAATAAAGTTTATTATTGTTGTGTATCTAAGGGTAACCGCATTCTGTATGCATATAGTGGTGGAGACCATGAAATTGAGAATATCGCATCCCTGTGTTTGGAGAGGGCTCCATCTTTCCACAGGTGGTATTTTGAGACAATGG
>JANTPZ010097193.1:0-31725 GCA_025593235.1 Vachellia pachyceras
ATTTGAGGACTTCTACTACCTCAAATAATTATTTCTCAGTCGTCCTTAACTCTGAAATCCTTTATTTACCACTTATTTACGAAAATGCCACTACCTTTTCTACTTTTGCCATAATTTCCAAAATGCCATCACTTTTTCTACTCTTTCTTAATTCCAACCTTACCCTTGGTTGACTTTTGACATTTTGGTCAACTTTGACTTTTGGTCAACTTTGACTTTCGAGTTGACTTTTGACCAAATTAGCAAAATGTCTTTATTGTTTGATGACATTGTGAACCCTAGATCTTTTAGTCGAAATGACCATTTTACCCTTAGTCATTTCCACTTAGACTTCTCAAGACTAGGAACTTAGTCAATTATAATCTTTCTTTCCTTAGGCATTTTCCTCTATATTTTTCCTTATTTAGGGGCCTTAGATTATCACATAATTTACTGGTCTAGCCTTTAATCTTAGTTACAGAAATGCGGATGTTACACCAACCCTCAGGCACTCATCAACTAACAAGAGAAGACACATAACTTTAGGCGGCTAAACCAGAGGCGCTGTGAGTATGTCGGTGTTGTGCTTTGAGAGAAGAGAAGGCAGCTGAACCAGAGGAGCTGTTTTGCTGAGAGCAAAGATAAGAGGAGGAGAGATCGTCAGCCACTTTAATGTTAGTAACTTTAGGCGATGTTGTGCCAAGAGCAAAAAGAAAAGGAGGCAGAGAGCGTCAGCCACTTTTATGTGATATGAGAGGCGACGACAGAGAGCGTCGAGCAACTGAGGCATGAGGGTGCGACTCGTCTAATCTAAACCAGATAAGGTCGCTACTTGAGGAGGCGTCGACAGAACAGGAGAAAAGGAAAAAGAAAGCTGAGACTGAACCAGAGACGGCGTCACCTGCAAGGAGAAACCAGAGAGCTGTAACTTGAGAGAGAGAGAGAGACGTCGACTGGCTGTGCTAGGATGGTGCGTCGCGTGTGTGGTTGCTATGCGTGCTGCTATGCGTCGATCATTTTGAATGCTCTGCTCCCATAGCGCCCTATCTTAGTTTAGGCGCCCTATCTTAAAGTTTAGACGGCAATTTTAAGTGACTTTTGGCACCCTATATTGAATATAGGGCATCAAAAGGGTGCTTTCTGACACCCTACCTCAGTATAGGGCGTCAAAGTGTGCCTTTTGGTGCCCTATATTCAAAATAGGGCGCATAAAGGCCCGTCTCCATTCTTATAATTTCAAAAATGCCACTGCCTTCATTTTTTACTCCATTTTTTAAAAAAAATGACGTGAATTTTAGTAGTAAAAACTATACTCCGTAATAGTGAAAGTTCCATTTCTTTGCTCTTGCCTTTTGGAGAACTTTGGCCTGAAGAGTTTCATAATTGGAAGAATAAGATTTTATGGAAATCTCAATAGAAAATATTACTAACACATACATTAATATTGATGATTATTATAATTACTACTATCTTGTCATGAAATACACTTGCCTTATTAACATTTTCTAAATCAAGTTGCACATTGCCATAGCACATCAACACATAAGGCATCACATATTCAAACATTATATAATTTAACTAAACAAACATCATAGCAATTAATTCATAAGTAACAATCAATGACAATGTTAATACAAGACTCAATAACTTCGCTACATTGTATGTTTAACTTTGCTTGAACTTTGTTGACCTACACAACATTGTAATGCATTTGGCATCAATTTACAACCATAGATAATGCATTATAACACTATACAATCCATAAAACCTCTTTTAAATATTAAGGATCCATGAACATTTAACTTTGCGAATTTCAATCTTATTGCTTTCAAATTTATTTTTTCACTTCTACACCATAAATTTTCCATTCTAATTCCATTGAAAGTATAAAAAACTTGATTTTTATAATTTATTTTAGTTCATTGGGATCTATAATGATTATTGAATGTTGATATCTGGAGTTGATGATCAAATATGAACATTAGGAATTTTAGGTGAAACTTTAAGTGTTGGAATTTGATATTTTTCGATGCATTGAGGAAATAGAGATATTTTTGGTGATTCTATTCAGTGAGATAATTTAAGCAAGAAAGAAATTATATTTTTAACAAGGATTTGCGGTATTTGATTTATATGATTTTTTAGAGGATTCAAAGAAGGTAAATTGTCAAGATTTTTGGAGATAGAAGAAATTTATTATTGGTTATAATTTTGACAAGTGTAATAGAGCTATAGGATGATAGAAGTGTGAGTGGAATAAATAATTTGAATTATGGTTGCAAGTGGAGAATTATTGGAGGGCTTAAGTTAGGAAGTGAGTTTTCACTACTAGAAAAACACAAATTAGCGAGGAAAATTAGATACGACTTTGAAATTCCTCTCTAAATAATCTAATTAGTGAGGAATATTAAATTCCTCTCTAATGTCCAAATTAGCGAGGAAAATTAGCGAAGACTTGGATATTCCTCTCTAAAATGCCCAATTACCAAGGAGTTTAGCAAGGAATATTAAATTCCTCTCTAATTTTCCAAATTAGTGAGGAAAATTAGCGATAACTTAGATATTCCTCTCTAAAATGTCCAATTAGCGAGGAATTTAGTGAGGAAAATTACATTCCTCTCTAATTTTTTAAATTAGCGAGGAAAATTAGTGATGACTTGGATATTCCTCTCTAAAATGTCCAATTTGCAAGGAATTTAGCAATGAATATTAAATTCCCCTCTAATTTTTCAAACTAGTGAAGAATATTTTATAACTATAATATTGAGTTATCCATATTAATTTTTAGCATAAAATTTTGGAGGGATAAAGGAGTTAATATATTTAATTTTTTCAATTTTTATCTTATATTGTTTAAATTTTGAAGGGCTAGCACACATAATTACTTTCCCTCTTATTTCAATTTTCCTCTAATTTCTATTTCCCTCCCACTTTTCCTCTTATTTTTTTCCCTCTTATTTTTCCCTCTTATTTCATTTTCCCTCTAAGTCTCGATGTCACTGCCCAAAGGTCTAAAATTGCCAAGCCCTGACCCAAGAGAGAGCTAGGCCACTCCGTCTGGTCTCATCTCTGTGCTGCTGAAGCTGTCTCTCCATGCGTCTTCTCAGTCTTTGCTCTTTCTTCTAATCTCCTTCACCATTTTCCCAGTTCGTCTTTGCTCCAGATTCCATTGGCGTCGCCTTCAGTTTGACTTGTCTCACCTACTTTCTCTCTGCTAATTATTTTTTATCTTTTCCTTTTCTATTATAATGTTACTTCGAAATCCATAAAATCTATTCTCACCATAACTTCTCAAACATTACAATCACTTTTTTAAAATTTAAATTTTACCTTAGAATCAGTAAAAGTTATTCTCCCAAAATCTATTCTCCAAAATTTAGATTTTACCTCGAAATCTGTAAAAACTATTGTACATCGGACTTTCAAATAAGCTCTAAGAGCATCATGATAAACCGTTCCTAACAACTACACCATACCATACAGTTTCTATTTGAACTGATGATATATTCATTTATATTGGACATATTTGGCGAACGTTAAGAAAAACCAAGCACACGTTCAACAGTATTTTTTCGTAAAACGAGGTATCTCCTTCATATATTTACTTCGACTTTCGTAAAAGTACTTTTCTACTCCGTTCCTAAATGAATATATTAATTATCACTTAGTCGGACACAATCACACTAAAGATTCTTTTTTGCTTTTAGAATCGGGGGCACGCCATTACAATCCTCGCAATTATTGCAACACGACAAAATACTTTTAACTTCAAAAAATTATATTCATCGCGAAATGGGAGACATGTGTCAAAAAAGTAGGTCCTTTTTAAGGAAAACAAAAGAAAAAGTTGCCTCCACCGAATCCTCACGCTCATCTTAATATATTAATTTTGTACAGTTAAATTAGTATAAGTATAATTAAAAGAGAAATTACGGAAAAATATCTAAAAAATAATGAATTCTAGAAAGATGATTCAAAATTTAAAATTTCAGAGTAACGATAGTTCCTCACGGTCTTTAGCAAAGTTTGAAGGAAATTACCTGAATGATTATGTAACCCATAAACGCAACACTTTACAATGTCTGATTTGGTGAGAAAGTAGTGTCCTTCATTCGAATTAACCCATGATTCATTCAAATGAAGGCCACATTTTAAAACGCACAAAAAAGGGTGTAGTTTAGAAAGGAGGCTTTCTAAACCATTCATACGAAAAACAGTTTAGAAAGTTCAAAGTCATTCGAACGAGTTTTAAGTTCATTTGAATAAGTTTTAAGTTCACGGAAAAAATGGTTTAGAAAGTCTAACTTGAAAATGTTGTAACTTCTGCATTTGATCTTCAAATTTGATAAATGATCTATGGTTGGAAAGCCCTTTGAGTCTACTTTCAAATGAGACAAGTTTGAAATCAATTGGACATGTGGTTTGAGAGATATAATCAAAAAATCAAACATATAGTAGGAATAAATGCGTTCCTAATATATGTTCATTTTTTTGCAATATCTCTCAAATAGAAAATCCTATGTTTCTGAAACCTCTCATATTTAAAAGTAGACTCAAAGAGCTTTCTATCCATAGGTCATTCTTTAAATTTGAAGTTGAAACGAAGGAGTTACAGTGTTTTGAAATTTAGACTTAAAAAGTTTAGAAAACATGCTTTCTAAACCATAGCTTAGAAAGTGACTTTCTAAATAATTCATAGGAAAAACGGTTTAAAAAGTCTAGCTTCATTCAAATGAGTTTTAGGTTCATTCTAATGAGTTTTAATTTGACAAAAAATAAACGGTTTAAAAAGTCTAAATTCAAAATGCTGTAAATTCTTCATTTGATCTCCAAATTTGACAAATGACCTTTGGTTAGAAAGCCCTTTGAGTTTACTTTCAAATGAATGAGATAAGTTTGAAATCAATTGGATACGTTATTTGAGAGATATCATCAAAAAATTGAACATATGTTAGAAATAAACGTGTTCCTGATATATGTTCATTTTTAACAATATCTCTCACATCAAAACTCCTATGATTTTGAAACCTATCTCATTTCAAATTAGAATCAAAGATCTTTTCATTAATAGACCGTTTTTAAATTTGGAGTTCAAACAAAGGAGTTATAATATTTTGATGTTTAGACTTAAAACAGTTTAGAAAGCGCACTTTCTAAACCGGAGTTAAAGCTGCAATTTATAAAGCTTAATTTCTAAACTGTAGCTTCTAGCTACGGTTTAGAAAATGAACTTTCTCTAGTTTAGA
Organism: Vachellia pachyceras; assembly: GCA_025593235.1. NCBI lineage: Eukaryota > Viridiplantae > Streptophyta > Magnoliopsida > Fabales > Fabaceae > Vachellia > Vachellia pachyceras. The sequence continues at coordinate 5,226 of JANTPZ010097193.1, forward strand.
AAGTGAACTTTCTAAACCTTTAATAGGAAAAAGGGTTTAGAAAGTTTAGCTTTATTCGAATGAGTTTTAGGCTCATTCGAATGAATTTTAATTTAACGTAAAATAAATGGTTTAAAAAGTTTAAATTCAAAACGCTGTAAATTCTTCATTTGATCTTCAAATTTGACAAATGACCTATGGTTGAAAAGCCTTTGAGTCTACTTTCAAATGAGACAAGTTTGAAATCAATTGGATATATGGTTTGAGAGATATCATCAAAAAATCGAATATATATCAGCAATAAACATATTCCTGACATATGTTCAGTTTTTTAACTATATCTATCAAACAAAAATCTAATAATTGTGAAATCTATGTCATTTAAAAGTATACTCAAAGAGCTTTCCATCGATAGGTAATTTGTTAAATTTGGATTTCAAACGAAGAAGTTACATCGTTTCGAAGTTATGCTTTTTAAAACAAGTGGACTTCATTCGAATGAGTGAAACCTCTTCACTTTCTAAACCATATTTCATTAGAGATGGTTTATAAAGTCTCATTTGAATGAGCTCTAGTAGTCATTCAAATGAGTGTCTCATCCTCATCAAAGTGCAAATTATCAAGGAATAACACTCATTCGAATGAAGAAGTCCAAATTTGTAACTTGATAAAGATGAGGCACTCATTTGAATGACTGCTAGAACTCATTCGAATGAGACTTTCTAAATTGTTTCTCATGAAATACAGTTTAGAAAGTGAAGAGGTTTCACTCATTTGAATGAACATGTATTCATTCGAATGAAGTCCACTTGTTTTAAAAAAGCATAACTTCCAAACATTGTAACTTCTTCGTTTAAAATCCAAATTTAACAAATGACCTATCGATGGAAAGTGTTTTGAGTCTACTTTCAAATGACATAGGTATCACAATCATTATATTTGTGGTTTGAGAGATATAGTCAAAAAAACTGAACATATAACAGGAACACATTTATGCCTGATATATATTCGGTTTTTTGATGATACCTCTCAAAACACATATCCAATTGATTTCATACTTATCTCATTTGAAAGTAGACTCAAAGAGCTTTTCAACCATAGGTCATTTGTCAAATTTAGAGATCAAATGAAGAATTTACAGCATTTTGAATTTAGACTTTCTAAACCATTTATTTTTCGTCAAAATAAAACTCATTCGAATGAGCCTAAAAATCATTCGAATGAGCTGAACTTTCTAAACCGTTTTTCCTATGAACGGTTTAGAAAGTCCACTTTGGTTTAACAAGTGCGCTTTCTAAACTATTTTAAGTCTAAATTTCAAAATATTGTAACTCCTTCGTTTGAATTCCAAATTTAATGAATAATCTATTGATGGAAAGCTCTTTGAGTCTAATTTTAAATGAGATAGGTTTCAAAATCATAGGATTTTTGGTTTGAGAGATATTATTAAAAAACTGAACATATATGAGGAACATATTTATTTATGATATATGTTCGGATTTTTGATGATATCTCTCAAACCACATATCTAATTGATTTCAAACTTATCTCATTTGAAAGTAGACTCAAAGGGCTTTCCAAACATAGGTCATTTGTGAAATTTGGAGATCAAATGAAGAATTTACATCATTTTGAATTTAGACTTTCTAAGCCATTTTTGTCAAATTAAAACTCATTTGAATGAACCTAAAACTCATTCGAATGAAGCTGGACTTTCTAAACCATTAAAAGTGCACTTTCTAAAATGTTTTAAGTTTAAACTTCAAAATATTGTAATTCCTTCGTTCGAACCCCAAATTTAACAAATAACCTATCGATGGAAAGCTCTTTGAGTCTACTTTCAAATAAGATATGTTTGAAAATAAGAGAATTTTTTTAGAGATATTGGCAAAAAACGGAATATATATCAGGAACACGTTTATTCTTGCTATATGTTTTTTTTATGATATCTCTCAAACAACATATCCAATTGATTTCAAACTTGTCTCATTTGAAAGTAGACTCAAAGAGATTTCCAACCATATCAAATTTGAAGATCAAATGAAGAAGTTACAGCATTTTTAAGTTAGACTTTCTAAACCGTTTTCCATGAACTTAAAACTCATTCAAATAAACTTAAAACTCGTTCGAATGACTCTGAACTTTCTAAACTGTTTTTCGTATGAATGGTTTAGAAAGACTCCTTTATAAACCACATCCTTTTTTGTGCGGTTTAAAATGTGGCCTTCATTTGAATGAACCATGGGTTCATTCGAATAAAGGCCACTACTTTCTAACCAAATCAGACATTGTAAAGTGTTGCCTTTATGGGTTACAGGGTCATTCAAGTAATTTCCTTTAAACTTTGCTAAAGATGCGTGAGGGGAACTATCATTACTGTGAAATTTTAAATTTTGAATCACCTTTCTGGGATTCACTATTTTCGAGGTACTTTTTCCATCATTTTCTCTAATTAAAAACATTAATAATATTAATAACATTAATAACAAGAATTTTTTATAGAATAAATAATATAAAAATTCATATAGCTTAACTGACACCTTGATATCGTAAAAACGAAAGGGATGTTTCATTTGCTACTTTTGTGTCACCTAAAAAAATAAGATTAATTATCAATTCTCTAAACATTCTCATTTAGTGCATCACTTTGAAATATCATCTCTTCATACTTCCTGTACCACAAATGCTCGGATAAAGGCCTCTAGTGCTTCTCTCTAATGTTTTTATATATATTTATATACCTTTTGAAATGACTCAAGGCCTCTAGTGCTTCTCTCTAACGTTAGCGGTTTCAAAAACCGCTACAAATACATGTATCAGCTGCTTACAAAACCAATACAAAACACAGCGTGTCAATTGGTTTAGCAGCGGTTCTACAAAACCTCAGTGCATTGATGCTACCAAAATTTAATTATGCACCGCAAGTGTACGGGTTATGAAAATAATATATGGTAAATCAAGGTCGATCCCACAGAGACTCAGTTTAATAGGTAAATAGGCACTAGAAATCTAAATTTCGTTTAAGTTGAGAAAATCAAATGCAAATAATGAAAATATAAATTTTAATAACTAAAGCACTTGAAAATAACAATTGACACAAGCAACCTAGAGTGGCTAATCCCGTCTTTAAGTTTTAGAGCACATAATTACCCAAATAAATATATTTAAATTTAACTGGTTAATTTAGAGTATAAATAGATGCAGTGTCTTCCGATCATCTACAACTGTCTCTTAAATAAAACTATTATTCCTAAATAGCTTATTCAAAAGGCATTAACTCAAGTGGTCATACTCTAATATGATTATACGAGTCCCATAGGTATATTCCTATCCTAAAGGGAAATTAGAATAAATTCTAATATCACATACTCTGTTTAAATGTCCAATTAAGATCCCCTTCCGAGGTTAATCTAAATCCCCACATTTATACTTAATGTTGATAAGAAAGTAAGCAGAGATAATAAAATTTAAACTGAATAAACACAATTAAAATTAAATATAAATAGATATTTCAAACATGTTCAAATCCTTAAATCATGTCATAGCTGCTCTAGATCTAAAGAAAATTAACCACACATGACTTTATTCAAAGCCATAATAATATTCAAGAAAAGCATTAAGAAAAGGAAAGAAGAAAGCTACGATCAAATATGATGAGTGTTAATGCGTGCGTGTCGTCGATGCGTTACTTCTTCCTCTTCCTTCCTGTGCCTAGCGTTTTCCCTTTGCTAGTCCGTGCGTCACTTTGCTGCTCGTTTGTGTCTCTGCTTCCCAGCTTTTCTCTTTTATTGCTGCTAGGCCAGGACGTGCTCCCAGAATGTGTGCCTTCCACATGTATATATAGACGTGTTTATGTGGATCTTGATGTGCTTGTGTATCTCCGTGCATCTTGTGTGTATTTGTTATGATCATCCCTCCTTTTTTTGTTTTTATTCTATGCATCACAATATATATATATATATATATATATATTGCCTTTCTTTCTTGTGCCAAGATTGCGTCCTTTTCCTGCTTTTTTTTATTTCTTGATCTTTCTTCATTTTTCTTGATTTGTAGATATCTTCCCTTTGTATTACTTCCTGAAAAAATATAACAAGAAAATAAAATGAAGCAAAACAAAATAGAAATAAAAATTGATAAAAGCTTCAAATTATTATTATTATTTGTTATGATTTAATAATTCTCTAGGATAATGCATATATTTGATATTTTAAACTCCAAATCTTTTAAAGTAATGAATCCCTAAGATAATGCACTATCGGATATATTTTCTATTTTAAACTCAGAATCTTTTAAATATATATTGATAACTCTCCAAATATCTTGAAAACATATCTCAAATATATTAAAAATTGGAGAGTTATGATGCATATAGAAGGAACCACTACTACTTATGCAGCATTTGTGATAAACTAAGGCAACATAAATGCGACAAGGAGACGACGTGTGAACATTTGTAGCGGACACAAAACCACTACTAATTTAGTCAAACACGGCTGTTGAGCTAGACGTTTGCAGCGGTCATGGAAACGCTACTAAATTAAAATGGAAATTCAGACCTTTTTTTGAGATGTAGAAAATTTTCCCTCTAGAAAATTTGTAGCGGTTTTTGAAACCGTTACTACGTTAAAATGCAAATTCATGCCATTTATTTTGATGAGTGGACACTTTTCCCTCTAGAAATTTGTAGCGGTTATAAAACAGCTACCAGTTATAGTGAATTTTTTTTAAAAAAATATATTAAAAAAATTGTAGCGGTTTTGAAAATATATTGAACAAAAAACATTAGCTACAATTTAAATAAAATGTCACACAATAAAATGACAAAATGAAATATCGAAAAAAAATAAAGTGGGACAGAAAAATTAATAGCTAAAAACAAAAACTAAAGAATATAAACAAATAATAAAAAGAACTAAAAAAGTACAAAAAATAACAAAAGTTCGCTGTAAATCAAAAGAAACAAAGAAAAAGAATCTATCAAATAAGAGAGCAAAACTAGAAGATAAGAGAGCAAACGAGCACAAAACACCAAAGTTGGAGCAAAGAAAATGAGAGGGGGAAGGGATATTTATAGGGTGTCTAGCTTTAATTAGCAGCGGTTTAAGTCACATTATTTTCCAATGGTTTAGATCACGTTATTTTGTAGTAGTTTAGGTCATTTGCAGAGGTTTGTTTTGCAACGTCTTAGGTAATATTTTTGTATTGATACCTTGTTTTGATGATAACAAAAACCCTTAATTATGATAGGATTTGGAATCTGGTTTAATGATTTTGAAACTGTGATGAATTTGTCGGAAGAATTTTGAAATTCGAGTCCCAACTTTTGTAAACTCAAGTTCTATAACTTGTTTTCAAAACTAGATATTGAAACTGGAAGTTTTGAAAAGTTTTGTGACCAAGTACAAAAACTCGAGTCTTAAATTTTCAAAACTTGAAGTTCCATAACAAGCAGTCAAAACTGGAAGTCAAAACTTGAGGTTTCAATTTTAAGTTTTCTCATCACGTTATAGAACTCGAGTTCCAGGTTCTCAGAACTCGAGTTTTACAACTGTGTCTCAGAACTTGAATTCAAAACTTGAGGTTTATTTCAGCTTCGAGTTTTAGCATCATGTTATAAAACTCAAGTTCCAGATTTTTCAAAACTCAAGTTCCCTAAATATCTCTCAAAACTTGATTTCAAAACTGGAAATTCTAACAAAACTTGAGTTCTTTGTTTTCAAACTTGAGTTCCATGTCTTGTAAAATTTTATCAATTCAAAAACTTGATGTTCAAACTCGATTTCCTAAGATTCAGAACTCGAGTCTCGAGGACCTTTAAAACTGAACAGATTTTCACACATTTTAAAACTCGAGTCCTCATTTTCACAACTTGAAGTTTTACAATTGGACACCAAAACTTGATATCAAAACCTGAAGTTTCAAATAAAAGTTTTTGAACTATACTTCAGATCTCCCATTGCAAACTCAAGTTACAAATGAAAGTTTTCCAAAAACTCGAGTTATGTTTATGAAAACTGGAAGTTTTTCAATTGAGCTATTAATTTCTATGTGACAGAACTTGAGTCATGAAATCTTGCAAACTCGAGTTTTTTGTTCTCTGATAGAACTTCTGACGCAGCTGAGTCTACGTTTACCATATCTTTCCTTATTTATGCTTAGCCCATTTGAATTTCACCTGCTCCCATAAATGCTTTATGCTTTGACGTAGTATCAGGGAATGGGTTCTGTAAATATTTCTCTAGCGCGAATTCTCAACGGACAAATTCACAGATGATAGACATATAGCATTTTCAGAGCTTCTGTTTTCATACTTGGATATTTTGAATATTACCTTCTCTCATAGATGCCTCTGTCGCTCTTTCATTAAAAAAGGCGTAGGTTGACTAAGGATATCTCCAAGCATTAATGACGACGCTGATGCCTTTGAACTACAATACTAATGACAGATATGAAAAGCTGAGGATCTGAGCAACAGAAGTCAATCTCTCTCTAACAGCTATTCAAACACTGAGCAACGACTAGTGAATGAAGTATTGGCTATAAATGAAAAGCATTCAAGATATAGAAGAGAGTCGAAGAAAATGGGGTCACTAAACACAAAAAAAAGCACAGCTTTAAGACTCTGATATTTTCTTCTCCAAGAGCTTCAATGTTTATTTATCTACTCTTTGAGAGAGTAGTTCATTAATTCATCCAAACTCATTGTATTTATGTGAGAAACTCAAGATTGGGATCTTGAGATTATTGGTCTGGGTTTGAGTTAAGAAAACAAAGCATGTGAGTCTATGTTATAGTGAAGCGTGAAAGGGAGCGTGATTCCCAGTGTAACCTTACATATGATAAGGGGGTAATTATGAAGGTTTCTCAAGTACCTGCGTTGCAACCTTGAATAGGTTTCATAAATGCCTAGAAAAGTTTATAGGGTTCTCAAGTACCCACTGTGACAAACTTGAAATGGGTTTCACAAGTGACTATGATGACATTGTGATTGTAATGGTTTTCTAAGTACCAGGTTAAACTTGGAGGTATAGTGGATTGAAAATCTCAGAGGTGCTCTGGGGACTGGATGTAGATCAGAGAGGGCAGAACCAAGATAAATTGTTGTGTACTTACAGTTCTTTTATCTTCATTAACTTATATTGATTTTCATGTATACACTTAGTTTTCATACTCCATTTTGATTGACTCATAATTTGAGTGTTTTGATCAACTAAGTTTTGAAAAGAAATTTTTTTTAAGACACCCAATTCACCTCCTCTTGAGTGACAGCCATTCTAACATTTTGCAATGGTTATATATATTTAAAGTGTTTATGAACTGCTACAAATACTATATGAAAAAAATAAAATTAAACGTATTACGTACTTGATTTATTTATTCATCTTCATCAGCTCTGATTAGGGGTAAATATTTATCTCCTTCGGGAAAGAAGTTTTGAAAATCAATATAATGGAATGGCTCCGCCTCATGTGTCAACTGTTAATCACTATCACCTATATCATAAATATCTCTAGGCTTAAGATGAACAACCATACTCCAATCTCTATGCTTCTAATCTTCGACATAATAAACTTGTTGTGCCTCTGATGCAAGAATATACGGCTCATCGTCTTGAGAGTCGCCTGTGTGAATGAGCCTTGAGAAATTCACAAATGTGATGCCGAGATCATCAATAGCTATTCCACGAGGAGTTGTCATATTTACCCAGGAACACTTGAATAGTGTGATGGAAAATTAACCCTAATAATTTAGTTCGATGATGTCAGCTAGTTTTCCATAGTAGGGGACACTTCCGAAACACGTATCACCATCACTGGAGCTCGTATAACTTCTTGTGCCAAAGGTCCCAAAAAAATCCAGAATTTTGGGTGAGAGAACATTGATCACGTGAAATGTACAGAACTTAAACCTGTTGATGTTATATGTAGTAAATCTTCTTGAATACTGGAGTGGGCCAATGGTAAGACTTGTCAAACCAATTGGGTGGGGATTGTTGTCATTGCGTATTGAGCATGAAAACCAACTTGGGAATTCTCTAGCACACTTTTATCAACCTCAATGGACGTCTGTGCCCTGATATGTAGTTGACGCTAGACATAACTTATGAACTCTTTATCATGATTAAACACATATTATATGATTGGTAAACATACATTAAATTAATAAGATAATAGGTTGGTACTGATACTCAATGAATGAAAGGATCAACTTGATTGCAGTTGATGAGGACATGTCAATGTGCCTGTAGCATCTCATTAGGAGTAAGGTTGAAGTATTGATGTCTTCTAACTAGTCTGCTAACTGGAGGGAATATACTGCCTGTCGATATTGAGGGACCAACAATAGGGAAATAATCAACACGAGTGTGATGGTTGAAAAATGTCATGATGTCATCAAAGTACCATGAACAGAAGTTCAAGACCTCATCCCTTATATAACATTATGCTATTGAACCCTTTGGCCATGCCTTATACCTGACATATGACTTCAACTTCCCTAAGAACCTGTAATAAGTTAAAACATGAAGACAAATTAGTAAATTGGTGACGTACCAATGTGTGTAAATAATGTGTGTGAGTACCTTTCAATGGGAAACATCCAATGATATTGAACTGGGCCACCGAGTTTTCCTCTTGAACAAGGTGGATGGTAAGTTGCACCATGATAGTGAAAAAGGAAATAGGGAATTATCTGGTGCTACAGTTGATCCAACTCCTCAGTGACAAGAACCTCTGCACACAACTTTTTGAAGAAAGAATAGAGCTCCACTGACACCATTGACACTTCTAGAGGCAATGTGTTTTTTTAGTGCCAATGGTAGTAACTGTTTCATAAGGACATGTGATTCATGACTCCTTAATCCAAATACCTTCTAAGACTGCAAATCGATACACCTTGACATGTTGCTTGAATATCCATCAGAAACTCTAATGTTCTTCAATGTTGAGAGGAACATATCCTTATTCGACTTTGTTAAGGTAAATTTTGCTGGTTTAAACTTGTCATTGTTCTTTGGCTAATCATATTGATGAATTCCTATGGACTGTAAATCCTTCCTGGCTCGTAGATAATCTTTGGACTTCCAAAATTCGTTCAACAAGGTGTACAGAATGTTATTACATGCATTCTCTTCAATGTGCATCACATTAAGATTGTGACGTAACATATTAGTCTTTCAATAAGGAAGAGTAAAAAATAAACTACTCTTTTCACCATTGCTGATCCGCGTGAACCTCCAAAGTACTATGTGATCTTCTTCTGCCTCATTTTGAATCATCCTTTTCTCCAAACTCAAAATGAACATCATCAAGCTGACTCAAAATATCGGAACGACTTAACATGATAGGTAGTCCTTTTCTTTCCTGTTTTCCATCGAAACGATTCTTCTACAGCCTAAATTTGTGCTTCCCATCAAGAAATCAAAGATGACTGATGAAGAATCACTTTCGACTATATGGAAGGCACAATGGCTCCGCGTCAAAGTTGCACACAGGATAAGTGGGTCTAGTATATACGTTCCATCCAGATAAAGTTCTAAGACCTGAAGTTCTCGCCCTGCTCAGATAGGTAGCGGTTGAAGAGCTGACCGCCTTTCCCCTGGACTTCTTGGTGATCTCGTCCCACTAGACCATGGCTCTCTGCCTACCAGGGAGTTGGGGTACATCCCTTAGTGTGAGCTTCGCCCCTGTTGGATTTGAACATTGAATTTATGCATTAATTGAATAAAATATTTAATTATTAATAATCAAATAAAATGCATGAATTTAATTGAATAATGTATTAATTACTTAGCTCTCTGTCGATATCCTAATCCTCAAACATCTCAACCTCTTGGACTAAGATGCTGATATTGCCGACCTCTAAGTCGTCAACGCTCAGCTCTACATCACCCTCCACTAGGATATCTCCTTACCCCAGGATCATGGGCTCCTTCCTAGGCCTACGACGAGAATCTTGATCAGCTATCTGAAAAAATTGTTAATTAAAAAAGTATATAAAATAAAAATAAAAGTAAAAAAATATTATAAAAATTAAATTAAATAAATTTTTTAAAAAAATTTAAAAACTGTAAAAAATAACCTTTGAAACATGAAAGTAGAGTATTTAAAAAATCTTTTTAGAAAATCAGAAAGTTATTAAAACTCTTTGATTTGACGTTTTCGAAAAATCAAAAGTGAAGAAATGAGGAGGGGGAGGGGTTTATATAGGTGTTACATTAGTAGCGGTTTATATGAAAACCGCTACCATAATCGCTGCAAACAGAATGTGCCTACTGGGAACTTACACAGTTTAATAGCGGTTTGTCTAAACTGCTACTAATTTAGAGACTCTTCACTTTTGCAACGGTTATTTTAAAATTAATTGCTACAAAATGCGATGCATAATACAATAGGCTTCCTCGGTAACTTGTGACATATAGTAGCAATTTACAAAACCGCTACTAATGTCGTAGCAGCTGGCGATGTTCTAGTTTTGCAGCGATTTATTTGTTTGTGCACAACTGCTACAAAATGCGTTGTACACGTTGCAATGGCCCTTGGAAACATGCACACTACCGCTAGAAATGTCATTGTACCTGACGATGCTTCGTTTTTGCAATGGTTTGTCTTTAAAATAACCGCTACAAATGTTGGCGTTTGTTCTTGCCAACTCGTGGGAACCATTTTCTGTGTTTGTAGTGGTTTGGAATCACTACTAATGCTATACCCCCATTATTGTCGCAAATTCGTAGCACTTTGACAAAAACCATTACAAAATCTCTTGTTTAGTAACGGTTGTTACAACCACTACAAAATAACAGCAGCTGATTGCTTTTTTTAATAGTGAAAATTCACAACTAATTTTAGAAAACTCGAAATGAAATGGTTCAATACTCCATTTTAAGTTCTTGATATTGTGATTGTTTGTCAATGCTTAACTTATACCCAAAGCATGTTCAACAGTGTTTTTCCGCAAAACGAGATAATCTCCTTCACATATTTCACTACAAAAAAAATGGTATTTAGCAACAGTAAATTAGTAGTGGTTCTAAAAACCGCTACTAAATCATGAGTTTGGTAGCAGTTTTCGGGCAAAGCGTAACTAATAGGCGACGACAATATAATTGTGCTATTTGTAGCGGTTCTCTAAAAAAATAGCAGCGGTTTTAATAAATACAAACCGTTGCAGAAGTGAAAGGTCGAAATTAGCCGCGGTTACTGTCGCGGTTAAATAAACGCTACTGATTTTCATCGGCATTTGTAGCAATTTTTTCAATAATAACCGCTGCAAAAATGAAGAGTCTGTCAATTAGTAGCGGTGTAGACAAACCGTTGCTAAATATCGACATTTCCTAAGAATTTGCCTTAGTTTTGCAATAGTTATAGCAATGGTTTCCTTTAAACCGCTGCTAATTAGCAGCGATTTGTCTAAAACCACTGCTGATTCAGCGTCTATAAAAAACCCACCTCCCGTACTTCTTGAATCGTCAACTTTTAGAAGTCTCATTTTCTAAAAGCTCCCACTTATCAAAAGTATTATAGGGTGACATATCATGTGAATAACAACGATCTCACAAAAAATTACATAAACTAAACATGTCACATTTGACAATGCATTTTGTCACAACAATACACCAAATTAACAAAATCTAGAGGGTAAACACATAAATATAAAGCAATACTCTTTAGATATTTCCAACACAATTATTGACTATTTATTTCTTAGTCTTCTAAAGTATTGGTTTTTGTTCAGCATAAATCTTGTTGTTCTCTTTACTGCATCAACCCACATGGTTGATAATGTGAATGTGCCTGCAGCTCTAACTGCTGCACGATACTTCATCATGACATTCACATAGAATTCAGCAGTTTCATTGTCAATTATGCTGTTGACATAGCTCGCAATGATGCCATAAATGATTTTTATGTTTTTAACTCTGGCCGTTCTCATTGCATCATATTGAGCTATCGTCACGGCCATGGCGGGGGAGAAAGGCTCGTCTACCTCCTCATCATTACTTTGAGGTTTTGAATTGAATGAGAATGAGGACTTAGGACCTGGGTTGGAGTAGACCTCTTGAGGCTCTTGTTGACCTCCCTCAAGGTTCTAATCCGGACCTCCTTCTGAATCCTCCTCAGGATCTTCCTTATGTTCCCTTGAGGATCTTCCTCAAGGTCCTCTTCAAATGGTTCCTCCTTAAAATCCTCTTCAAATTCTTGTTCAGGATCCTCGTTATGAACATGTTCATCAACATATTCAATGTACACTGATCTGTAATACAGTGTTTCATTGCTATCCGAGATTTCTTGTACTATTATATTTAAAAAAATGGATTTGAATATTACATTGAAAATTTAAAAAAATCTTTAACTAAGCACTAATTTACATAAAAAATATATCCTTAATTGCCTTAAAAATAGGAAATAGTATATCAAAATAAAGATCTTGAATTTTAGAATTTTTAGGAATAGGCCGTATCTCATTTAGACTATCAAAGCGTCGTCACGCGCCCCGAGAAGATTAATTCTCAAAAAAATTAGAAAACTGTGACAAAGGCCACTCTCGGAGGTGGCGTGTGACATGTACACACCTTCGTTATAAACACGCGCTGCCCCGATGGATTCCACGCGCTTTCATGGTTTTGATGAAGTGGCCCGTGTGTCACACAACCTTGCCACATGGTCTCACTCGCCACGTGGCAGTTTCTACCTTATGCATTTTTTAAAATATTTTAATTTCTTTTTTGTTTAATTTTCGTAAGGGTTCCTTAGCTCAGTTAGCAAGGCGTCGGATCTCTTTCAAGTGGTCGCGTGTTCGAATCCTGGCTGAGGCACTCGGGTGCTTTTTATTTTTTTCTTGTTTGAATTTTTTTGTATTGGGCCTCACATGGTCACTAAATTTTTGTTTTTTATCGGGTTGGGCCTTTTTGACCCACCCCGAAACCATTTTTTTATTGGCCGATTGGGCCTCTTATGGCCCTATGACTAATTCATTTTTTTTAAGTTTTTTTGATCGGTTTGGGTCTCTCTAGCCCAACTCGAAAAACAAATTTTTTTTTTGTGTTTGGGCCCTCCGTGGCCCTAAACCATTATGTTTCCTTTTTTTTTTGTGTTTTTTTGGAGGACAAAATGATGTTGTTCCGGTTCCTTTTCAAGTGGGTCAAGTTAACCTACCCGACTCGTCCGCATATGACCTGACGCGCTACCGCTACTATTCATCATCCATGACCTCCAGCCGGGTTCAATGGACCCAACTCATTTTTTCCTCCATATCTTCACCGCCAACATCCATTTTTCGCATTCTAGGTGTTTATTTCTTCATTTCAACGAGATCCACACAATGAGAGCACTTTTGGAGCCTAATTCTTTCTCTTTTTCTGGAAAAATGCGACATAATTTGTAACTCTTTTTCCTCCGTAACTCCGGCATCCGGTGTCCATTTTTCGCCTTCTTGGTCTCCACGTTCTCATCTTGAAGAGCTCTACACTATGGACATGTTTTCTAAGCCTAAGGATGTCATTTTCAGAGGACCCAAATTTGGATATTCGTTATTGGGTTTCGTTTTCTCATTTCGTTGTTTGTTTTCATCGTTTCAGTTCAGAGGCATACGTTTTCAGACCACATATGCACATAAAAATACATATATGCTTGAAATCTGAATGTAAACAAAACGGAAATATTTTTATGGAATCACAGGCTATGCTGGAACCAAAGAAAAATATCATACATATAATGCATCTCTATGTACATAAAAAATCATATCTGAACAGTAAAATAATGCCTCAAGAACATAACCTGGTTTTGATACCACTGAAGGATTTCGGGCGTACCTATAGATTGGTTGAGTAGATGCTTTCATAGATACCCATACAGAATTTGGATCACAAGGGTGGATCCAGATTTGAGGCACAGCAAATGCACCATTTAGAAAGAAGAGAGATTTCACAGAAGGAGGGGAAAGCGTCTTACTTACATCTTTTTTCTCTGTACATGGGATCCCTTAATAAAAAAATGCAACTGCCCAAAATGCAACTACTCACAACTGTTCCCACGTTAATTGCATTTCAAATTCAAACCTTCAGGGAAAATTACAACTTTGTTCCCACATATTCGCTTATTTACATTTTTGCCCCAAAATGAATTTTGGGCCTAATCCACTAAGGTTGACCCATATTCCAACTGGAACAAATATAAACACATGAAATTTACATTTGCAAGGATATAATTAAAAATTCAGATTTAAATTATGAATTACAAGTATAAAATGTCTATATTTTAATTGATTTTTTATTAAATACATCCCATTGAAATTTAGGATTTAAAATTAAGAGGGAATAACTATTAACATCATTTAATTTAGAACGTTTGATCTTTATGATTTGCCCTCATTTTAATTTTGTTCACCATAATTTTAAAATATAAGTTTAGTCCCTTAGGAGAAGAATGATAAATAGCACTATTTAGTCTCAAATTTATTGCTTTATAGTTGCATGGATGACAACTCTTACCCAATTTTTGCTGAACTCATTATCAAATAAAATCTTGAAAATTAATCTTTTAGTCCCCATAGATTTGACTAAGCTATGGCTTAGTCCCTACATTTTTTCTATTGCAACTCAGTCCTTATAGTCTTTGTTATTTTGAAATTTAGTTCCTAATTTCAAGAAAATAAAATCACATGCATAATAAAGTTCAAGAAACCAACGGGGTTAGGTTTAACGGAAAGGGTTAGTCCCTCACATTGTAGAGAACCAAGGTTCGAGTCCAAATAGGAGAGGTTCCCACATTTAGTTCCTGATAGTGCCTCAAACATGATTGTCACTTATATAAGGACACTGTGCTTAGCCCAAAAAAAGGTTAATGACTAAATTAAATTATATGGATTATTCTGACTGGGGGAAGCTTGGTATTGTACTGCCTGATGGGGTTTTCTCATAGATTCAACTCTAATTTAGTCTATTTTTTGTTTATCACATATCATTAAGGTAATTAATGACTAAATGGATCGGGTAAAAGAAATATAAACCTGAACTTGGTCCAACTGACTGATGGGGCACACTCATGAGATATTTTATTTAAATCAAGTTACCATAGTATCTAAAATGTCTAGATATAATCATCATATTTGAATACCTTTTTAATCATTATCACTAGTAAAAAATTATCATATACTTGCAGAAAAAATCTGTAGGCATTTTTTCCTGTGGATTTCAAATATACCTGTGGAAAAAATCCGCAAATAAATTTTCTTGCGAAATTATGCGAAAAAAACCGCAAGTAAATTTTCCTGCTGATTTCTACGGATTTTAAATTCGGAGAAAAAATTTAATTTTTAAAAAAATTACCTGTGGATTTAAAATCCATAAGAAAAATTAATTTTTTTAAAAAAATTACCTGCACATTTAAAATTCGCAGGAAAAATTTAATTTTTAAAAAATTGAAAAAAAATTTACTGCTGATTTTAAATCCACAGAAAAAATTAGATTTTTTAAAAAATTTGAAAAAAATTATCTGCTGATTTAAAATCAGCTGGAAAAAATTAAATATTTTCAAAAGAAGGAAAAAAATTACTTGTGATTTTAAAATCAGCAGGTAAAATACCTGCAGATTTTCCAATTGTGTCTTTCGCAGTATCCTTATATCTGTAGGTAAAATCCGCAGGTAATATTTAAAGTTAAGGAATAACGCACTGCGACCTTCTTCCTTTGTGTCTCACCCTCTAAAGCAACCCTAGAAACCTCTCCTCCTGGGAGAAACTTCTCCAATCCCAACACTCTGATGACAATGACGCCAACGATCAAGGCTCCGGCAGCACCCCCTTTTAACGGTCCCACTATTCCGATGACGATGTCGATGACTCCAAGCCACCATTTTCCCCACCCCTTTTTAACGGTCCCTAATGTGTGGGAAGAGAGAAACAAAGAAAAATATATTCAATATTCAAGACAAAACCCATACGTGTATATCGATGCCCTATATATACTACTAATCTTCTAACTACTACTAACCTCCTCAACTACACTAATAAACTCATGATCACTTCAACAAACATAACCCATATTACCCCGTATCAATACTCCCCCTAACAAAAGATCCTTGTCCTCAAGGATCAGGACAAGCACAAGGAAAAACATATATCTACTACAACAATTTTTTTTGTGTGTATAGACCAAAATGTGCTAAACTTGATAAGAAAACTAGCGGAAAACAAATTTAATTAGCGTCAAGAGGCCCAGCATGCTGCAATATTCCTTCTGCCCAGAGGCGATGGTCAAAACCCAAGCAAGCCCAGGAAACATCCAGTATTTAAACTTCAGCAACAATCTGCCACGCATTAAACCAAAGCCCTTCGAATCGATATATAAGTGAGGAGTCCAGATCCAAATCCCATCCCAATAACGTGTAGTACCGTAAACTTCTGATTATTACCACGTGAACTAAACTTGAGGAGCTCCCTTAATCTACACCTGACCAAAAAACCGAGTTGCTTATAAGCCCAAACAGAGCACTCCACTGTAGAAATGGGAAACAACTGGATAGCAACACGAGCACAATGTCCAAGAGATGTCAAGTCAATTGAAAAATCAAGCTTTTCAGGTCCTTTGCATTTGCGTGTCTGATCCTTGTGTCTTGATATTTGCTCTGGTATTGTCTGGGCATTAACATTCCGAAAGCTGGGAAGAGACTTTTTGACCCAATGCAAAAGACGCATCCCTGTCATTCTACATCTTCTTTGTAAGCGGAGGAACTTGCAACTACAACACCCAGTCAACTTTGTCAATTTGGCAAATCTAACTGCAATTTCTTCTATTGCACTCTGGTAGCTCCTTCTAACTATGTCAATGGGTCAAAGCTTCACCGGTGCCATATGAAATGGCCAGCTTGAAACAATTTGACTTGGAACTCTGGGTACCTCTCATGTCGCTTCCTGATCAGAGCAGAGGAATTGATTGCAAAATTATTGTAGATGGACGTAGGGACTGAAACTAAAGAAGGCTTGGGTGATTGTAGCGAAGAATGATAAGTAGAAGGTAGTAAAGGCACATTCTTGTGCATAGTTTGGAAGACGTCACTATTGAGAGAAGGCGTCAAGGGCTAAACAGAGCAAGGTGAGTTAAAAAAAGGGATGTGTTTGGAGTTGCAACTAGTGAATCCTTAGAGATCACTGCATATGGTGGATCCGATTTGAGTTTCTTCCCAACTGATTCAATAATGGGTCAAGCACTCAGCCTACAAGATATCTGTGAAGTCGATGTCTGTGAAATCTTCCCAACAGACTGTTGTGAAGGCGCCTTCTAGTTTCAAGAGTAAATCTTATGGCTAGTGAACGTCGAAAGTAAAGGGGGCTTACATTCTTGAGCAAGTGACTTCTCCTGGAATGCTTGAATCGTGGCAAGACTAGTCTTCGAGTCAAAGAGTGTGTTTGCTTTTTCTTGTTCGTTGTTGTTGATCATTTGTTCATCTTTCTTGATTAAATGACATTCATCTTCTATGCTCTCTGTCTCGTGTAGGTCCTCTAGTTCTTTGAATTTGTTATTTGTGCCTTCCAGATTTGAGATTTCTTCACGTTTTTCTTCATCTTCATCTATTCTGTTTCCGTTGAAACAATTTTCATTATTTGATTTGATTATATTTTGGATATTATTATGACTGGATTATTATTTAGCAATCGAAATTGAACTGATTAAAACTTTAATTCCAATTATAATGTTGTGGTGTGACATTTGTATTGATTTTAGAGTTAATATGTTGTGATTTTTTAAGGTAACTTAGAATTTTAGATTATATTTGATGAGTCATGTCACAGGGCAATCAAATAAAAATTAAGTGCAATATAGTAGCACTAACTCAGATCGATCTCTACATGGAGCCTATATTTAATTCCTAAGTAATTTAATGTAAATAATACATTAACCAAGAATTATCAAATTTGATTTTATTATCTAATTAAACTAAATGAATGCACTTAAATTTGATAAAATGGATATCCTAGGTGATTGAATCCGCTAACATTCCTTGTCAAATTATAATATTAATTTCTTCTTTCAACTAAGCACAAGAATTGGCAAGAATATTTACTAATCAATATTTCTAACTTTTTTATTTAATCTAAATCTAAACTCAGTTAATCAATTAGAAATATCTTAATACTTAGCTCATGTTAGATTTATAAAAATTCTCTTTACCTCCAATTAATTTCTAGAAACCTAGCAAATCAATTGATTTCAAGGGAATAAAAGAAAACAATTGAATAACAAAAGTCTTATAGTCCAATCTCAATCCAAAGTACCAATCTAAGACTAGTATCACAATCCAGATTATATCAACCAATCATAATCCTCATCCATATATAAATAATAAATTCTAACAATTTAGGATTACAATCTACACATATAGAGATTGAAAAGTTAAATTAAAATTCAAATAACTCCCCTAATTACTCATGAACTCAGGTTAGCTTCTTCATCACCATCGGACAGATGCATTTACCTGCTCATGGTTGGAGCATTGAGTGAGTGGCAGCGCTGAATGGATGAATACAGGGATGGTGGTATAAATGAACAGTGGCGTGCGCGGTGGCAAGAAGCTCCAAGCGGCGTCTCATGCGGATGTTATCTGCGGCGCCTGGAATGTATGAGGTATTGGATCAATAAATCAATGGGTGGCGACTTGTTTTCAATGCACTGGAGGCCTGGCCCAATAGGTGTGTGTTTGGGAATCCGTTGGGAAAATGAGTTTACGAATTCCAAAAAGAATTTATGGAATCCAAAAGGAATTTACAGATTTTAATATGATTTTTATAGATCTCGAGATGATTTTGTCTTGATTTGTATGTACCGTTGGGAAGAAATTCTTTCCAAATATGCAATGAATGCATGGGTGATGAATTGAATAGAGCTTCCAAGCGGCCCAAAAGAAAATGAATGAATATGCATTGAGTAAGTGAATGAATGGGACCAAGCTAGTGGGCCCAAAGGATTTGGGTTGAGTGGATTGGCTTGGGTGTTGAAGATGTGAGGTTTCGACGGTATATGGATTGTGTATGAATGGTTCCAGGGATGCACAGTGGCGGTGTGGGTCTCTTAGCTCCAGGAGGCGGTGGATCTATATATGTATATATAACAATGACCTAAAACAATATAATATAATATATAGAAAAATAAAATAAATGGATTTATGAATTCGGTCATTGTTTGTAATTTTATTAAATTTATCTTTTGATTCCAATTTCTTCCAAGAATACCCTTAATTGACTTTAATTCCATGTAATTGCAATTAATAATAATTAATGCAATTAACTTTAATAAAAGCCTGATAATAGCACCAAAATCCCTTAAATGCTACAAATTTATTTAATAAAATATGATTATTTCAATTTTGTCTCTTGCGAGTTTTAATTCTTTTATTTTGAATTTAAGAGTTACAATTAAGCATTGATTTTTACCATCCTTAATTCCATTTTGTTATTATAGTTGTAGTTAGAAATTTAGAATTTCTGAAAAATATTTTACGACAACTCGAGGTGACTCAGTTGTTGGATTAAAGTTTAATTATAATTCTTAATTCATTATTTTAACTCATGTATCTATTGAAGTGAGGATTACCTGTGTTGTTAAATTGATAGATTGATTATTATCATTGTTTATCTGTGTATTTCATTTATATTTTTCTTTCTTTTTCCTTCATTTTACATAATTCATTTTAATCATTTTCATAAAAAATACCAAAAAGAAATATTTTTGATTTTTGTTTAATTCATAATATTCATTTAGAAATTCCTCAAATCAATTTAAAATTTGGGTTATTTGCATTTATTTTTAATTTCATTCTCAACTTTTCAAAGTAAATACAGCCCAGATTGTAACTATACTATATTAATTCGGTTAATTTTTGATGTGGACCTAAAGTGACTAACGATCCATTCGTTACTCACATTGACACCCACACTTATATGTTTTAAGGCTATAATCTGGAAATTTGCAGACCTAAGTAGCTTGATTCATTCAGCCAAACACATGCAAGAACATCCAACCACAAGCAACTTCATTCCTCACAACATCCTTTAATTCGAGAAATTTTGCTTCAATAACCTCCTTTAATGCTGATATAACAAATTATAAACATCTAATCTCTAATTCGCTTGGCCATTTATAAGTTGCTGTCGTGAAATTTCCAGCTTTTAGATCCATGTTTAAACCTTCATTTTAGAGCCACTAGTCATGGTTTAAACATCTATACTACCAGAAAAATGTCACTTAGTGACGGAAGGCTATTTTCCATCTCTAAAATGAGGGTCGTTAATATTTTTCATCATTAAATAGAAATTTTCTTATGAAAAATAGTCATTTAGCAATGGATTTTTCCGTCGTTGAATGACATTTTTTGATAGTTCTACAAGAGTTATACAACACTTGAGGACATAAAAACAACAAGTTTAAAACATGCTTCTCAAGCCGAAATAAATATAAAAGCACGAAATACACATCCACATTGCCTTATAACCCTAATCTTCTAAGTTATTAGATAGTCATAATCTCCACTTCCCACCATCCAAATGCCTCTAACTAAAACTTAACCACTTATCATGACAGTTTGATAGTAGAGGCACTAAACTGAACCACAGCCTACTTGAAATCATCAATGCATGTGATTAAAAATGTGTAGAAACCTTCCTCTCTTAAATTAATTTTATACTTCACAAAAATTTTGCGTTAAATATGAATTTCCAGATTACTACCACTTATTACAGCTTTGCAAATTCTGTCTCTTATGAACCGACGCAATTTCTTTAAATTGCTAGCTAAGAGACAATCCTCATGGACCTTTTAATTCCTATCAGAAGGTTTGGAAATATTGATCTCATAATTCTAAAACCACTCCCAACGCCAACACCATCAATATGTGTTGGAATATGGGTCACCCTTGATGGATTAGGCCCAAGTCCATGGACTACATCAAATGTGTAAACATGAACCCTAGTGGGAAGCTATAAGAGGGGGGAAGTGGTTACCCAAAAGCCGGCAGACATAATGCATGGAGAAAATGAGTCTTCTCTATAACCTTTCCCTATCAGAGAATCCTCTCATCTCCTCTCCTCTTGCCTTCGGTGCTTTTACTGTGTCTTGTGTTTGGATCCACCATTGTGATCTGAATTCCGCGTGGGTATCTGCAAATTCGTAATTCATCATCTCCAGGTACGCCCAGAATCCTTCAGTGGTATCAGAGCTTATAGGTTCTTGAGGCAATTTTACTCACTACTCATGAATTTCCGCAAGCATGTTCATTGAGATGCACTGTGTATGTATGATAATTTTGTTTTGCTTTCTCGTGTAGCCTGTGATTCTATGAAATCATGCCGTTTCGTTTTTCAATTCAGCTTTCAAGCATACCTGTGATTTTTATGTGTATATGTGAGTAAAAATCTTAGAGCATGCCTCTCTAAATCAAAACGAGAAAATGAAACGCAATAACGGAGATCCAGATCTGGGTTCTAGAATAAGACATCTTTAGGCTTATAAAACATATCTATAGCGTAGATCTCTTCGAGACGAGAACGTGGAGACCAAGAACGCGTAAAACAGAAACGGGACGACGGAGTTACGGAAGAAAAATGAGTTACGAATTCTATCACTTTTTTTTAGAAAAGGAGAAAGAATTAGACTCCAAAAGTGCTCCTATTATGTAGATCTCATCGAAATGAAGAAATGGACACCTAGAACGCGCAAAACGGACGTCGGACGGTGAAGATATGGCCGAATGAATAGTAATCATTTGAAACAAATTCAAAAAAAACGAAAATGTAAAAAAAAAAAATTTGCGGCGGTGCGGTAGTTGGAGCCATGAACCGGGTCGAGAAACGAGTAGGTTAACCTGACCCAAAAAGGGATTGGGCCAGGGTCAGTCCAATCCATCAAAATTTAAAAAAAAATTGTTTTTTGTCTGGGCCAGAGAGGCCCAAACCGAAAATTTAAAAAAAAAAGGGATTCTGGGCCAGAGAGACCCAAAACCCAAAAAAAATTCAAAAGAAATTTGGGCCACGGGGAGCCCAAACAAAATAAAAAATTCAAAAAAAATATTTTTTGGGCCACAAGACGCCCAAATTAAAAAAATTTTAAAAATTATTATTAATTTAAAAAAGGGCCATGTGGTGAGTGAGGCCACGTGGCACGCCCTTTCGACATGTGGACAACACCATCTGACAGGGGACGGCACGTGGAATTCAATTGGCCGGCACATGATGTGAATAGAGACATCCATGGCGGTGCGTGGCGTGCACGCGCCTCTGCCGAGAGTGGCTTTTGCTCCATTTTTTGAATTTTTTCTGGAATTTTTCTTCTAGGGACGTGTGCAGGCGTGTGAACGGTCTAAATGAGCCACGGCTTGTTCCTAAAAATCCTAAAATTCAAGAGCTTCATTTTGATATATAATTTGCCTATTTTATGAGGCAATTCAGGATATGTTTTTATCGAAAATCAGTGCTTAGTCAAAGATTTTTAAAAATCTTTCAATGTAATAATTTCAAATCCATTTTTTTAAAAATAATGGTACAATAAATTTTAGATAGCATTGAAACACTGTCTTACGGACTAGTGTGCATTGAATATGTTGATAAACATGTTCACAAAGAGGATCCTGAATAAGAATTTGAAGAGGATTTTAAGAAGAAATCGTTTGAAGAGGATCTTGAGGAAAATTCTCATAGGAACATGAGGAAGACACTGAGGAGGATCCCAAAGGGGGTCCTAATCAAAACCTTGAGGAAGGCCTAGTGGAACCTTAAGAGGTCTATTTTGATCCAGGTTCTGAGTACTCGTTCTCATTCAATTCAAAATCTCAAGACTGTGATTAAGAGGACGATTAACCATTCTTCCCCGCTATGACATGCAATGAGAATAGCCATAGTTAAGAATAAAAAAAATATGACATAAGTGGGAGCTATGTTAACAACAAAGCTGGTAATGAAACTGCAGAATTCTATGTGAATGTCATGATGAAGTGCCGTACAGCAATTATAGCTGTAAGCACATTCACATTAATAACCATGTGGTTTGATGCAGTAAAGAAAACTACGAAACTTATGCTGAACAATAACCAATACTTTAAAAGACTGAAGAAATAAAAGTCGATTATTGTATTGCGAATATCTAAAGACGTGTTATCCTTAGATTTATGTGTTTACACTCTGTATTTTGTTAATATATTTAGAATATGACTTGGTGTATGATTATTACTAAATATATTGTGAAATGTGACATGTTTAAGTTTATGTGAATTGCTGTGAAACCTGTCATTATTATTCACATGATTTGTCACCTTGTAACACTTTTAATAAGTGGGAGCTTTTAGAAAATGAGATTTTTAAAAGTTAACGATTCAAGAAGTACTTATAAAATTCTTGAAAGAAATAATGTAGTTACTAGTGTTTGTGTGATGGGAGGTACAAAAGTATTCTCCTGATCACAAATCTAGTGATCAAATTATCTTCCTGTCAAGGATAATATAAGTATAAGACATTGTATACTGTGCTGTACTACATAATTGCTAAAAACTTAGCTATATGAGAAAATATTTGTTGATAAGATACCATGTCACCTCAGACTAGAAAATGGCAACAAAAAGCATAATTGCCGAGTTGGACTAAAGGGGATAAGCTTAATGGTAACAAATGGGATATCTAGCACCGTAAGGTGCAATATATATTGGAGGAACAGACGCCCTTGAGCCACTGACCACCATTTTAGTGGAACCTGAAGTTAGGACTTCAACCCAGCACATAAGGAACCTGGAGTTATACCAGGCATGGAAAAGAGAGTAGTATTGCAAGAGTCACCTTGTTGAGCACAATGGAGAATAACCTAATATGCATGTGTGAAAAGCATCCAACTGCACATGCCATGTGGGCGACTCTCAGAGATAAGTTTAATGGAACATCAACCACCAAACTTAGGAGTCTGACACGCATAAACTTCGGGGGTAATACACCCATGAAGCAGCACCTTCGAGACATGTCAAACATGATTAGAGAGATCCAGGAAGCTGGACACGTATTGATTGATGAACAGCAGGTGCAAGCTGTAATTAGGTCACTTCCACATAACTAGGAATACATGAAGGTAAACCTAACCCACAATGACAGTATCATCACTTTAGCTGGAAGAAGAACGCTTGGAGGCTTACAAGTCTTCTAGGCGTGCCTATTACATTGAGAAAGCAGGTCCTTCCAATACCAAGCCCTTCAAGAAATTTCATGGAAAGGGTAGGAAGGAAGTCTCTAGATTCAAAAGGGACAAAAAGCACTTCAAGAAGAAGGGCACTAAAGGAAACAAGAAAAAAGTTGATCTGAATAAGATCAAATGCTATGCCTGTCAGAAGATGGGTCACTTTGCAAGGGATTGCCCTGAGCAGAATGACCGTGGAAAGGCTCAACAGACCATGTAATGAAGGATCGAGGATCCTTCATGGATTACTGTCGGTTGCCGCATCATTGCAAGTGGCTTTATGTTGGCAATAATGCAATGATCGAGGTCAAAGGCATAGGCACATGCAAGCTAGCTATGCGTGGTGGAAAGACCTTGATCTTACATGATGTGCTTCGTACACAGGACATCCTACGGAATTTAGTTTCTGTACTATGTATTTTGAATTATGGGTTTGATGTGAACTTTCATGGCAAGGTTGCTGACATTTTTTTGGCAACGAAACCTTTTACGGTTTAACTTTTCCTTTCAAGAAAGTTCTTTGTTATGGATGTTATTAGTGATTTCAACTTGCATGACTATTTTGTTAATTCCTCCAATATAATAGTTGGTATGAATATTTGGCATGCTAATTAAGGCACATAATCGAATGATTAAATTGGCAAAAGAAGGTTTTCTAGGTGAATTCCAAACATGGAAATGTCTTTATGTGAAAATTGCTTAGCCGGTAAAGCAACTAGAAAACCTTTCGGTACAGGAACTAGAGCTGAAAATCCATTAGACTTATTCCACTCTGATATATGCGACCCCACGATCGTGAGGGCAAGGCATGAAGCTTGGTATTTCATTACCTTTACTAATGACTTTTTGCTGTATGGTCACGTTTATTTGCTTTCACAAAAGTCTGAAGCACTGGAGTGTTTTAGACAATATATAAACGAAGTAGAAAATCAAATAGAATGTAAAATTAAAGTACTACATACTGATCGAGGTCGTGAATACTTATCCGATCTGTTTAAACAGCTCTGTGAAGAGAAAGGGATAATTAAACGGCTAACTATCCCTGGCACCCCACAACAAAATGGTGTGTTAGAAAGAAGAAATAGAACTCTTCTAGACATGGTTAGGTCAATGATGGCTCAAGCAAGCTTACATATTTCATATTGGGGCGATGCTTTATTAACAGCGGCCTTTATACTTAATCGTGTACCCTCAAAAGCAGTCAGTTTC
Source organism: Vachellia pachyceras (assembly GCA_025593235.1). Taxonomy (NCBI): domain Eukaryota; kingdom Viridiplantae; phylum Streptophyta; class Magnoliopsida; order Fabales; family Fabaceae; genus Vachellia; species Vachellia pachyceras. Next base: position 30,616 of record JANTPZ010097193.1, read on the forward strand.
GCACCCTATGAATTGTGGACGAAACGCAAGCCCGATTTAAATATCTTAAGACCCTGGGGGTTGGCTGCATACGTTCATGACGATTCCCACAGGCATGGGAAATTGGGTCCAAGAGGAAAGAAATGTATCTTTATAAGGTACTCAAAAGAATCCAAAGGATACGTTTTCATTGGGGAAAATGAAGATGGAACAGTGATTGAAATTGAATTAAGGGATACTGCTTTTTTGGAAAGTGAATTTCCTGGCAAAGGAGAAATAGATCGAACAGTATCTCTTCATGAGAGAGAAGAACAAGGTAATGCAGATCGATCTAATGATCCCCAGTCATCTCAATATATCGATCTGAGTGGGAGATCAAAAGGCTCAAAAAGGTCTTTACCGAGACCGAGACAAAAGAAACGAAAGAGACAAGAGGTTTATGCAAAAAGGAGTGACAAGGGAAATGTACCTAGGAAGCGCTTCCCAATAGAGGGGGAAGCACTCATGGTCACCCCCGATGAAGATAATGAGCCACGTTCTGTACATGAAGCCTTGACATGCCCTGCCAAGAACGAATGGAGTAAGGCAATGGAAGAAGAAATTGATTCAATGAGAAAGAATCAAGTCTGGGAACTCGTTGATCTGCTAAAAGGTTGAAAGGCCATTGAGAACAAGTGGGTTCTCAAGATAAAAAGAAAAGCGGATGGATCAATTGACAAATACAAGGCATGTCTGGTAGCAAAAGGGTACACACAACAGGAAGGTATTGATTACGACGACACCTTCTCACCTGTTGTATGCTTTAATTCGATGAGGCTAATTCTGGCAATAGTAAATAGTTTAGATCTGGAGTTACATCAAATAGATGTGAAAACTGCATTTCTAAACGGAGACTTGGATGAAGAAATCTATATGGAACAACTGATAGGTTTCATAAGGAAAGGTTCAGATAGTAAAGTTTGTAAGCTCCGAAGGTCCATTTATGGATTGAAACAATCATCCAGACAGTGGTATTTGAGGTTTCACAAGGCGATAACCTCATATGATTTTAAGATGATTGAAGAAGACCACTGCGTCTACGTCAAGCGGTTTGATGATAACTTTGTGATGTTGTCATTATATGTAGACGAC
>JANTPZ010097194.1:0-26874 GCA_025593235.1 Vachellia pachyceras
CAACAACAACAGTGACCAGAAGATCAATGACTTATCACAGTGAGTTGTTTCAATTCTTAAGAGAGAGAAACAAACGAGTAAGAGAAAAGCAGTTCTACAGCAGAGTGCTTTTACAGCTGTTGTTTGTAGAATTTTTTATGGTTCTGTAGGCTTAAGGTTTCTTCTGAATATGTAAATCTGAGGTTAAATCTGCGGTTATATTAATTACTTGTTTCCTTCTCCACAAATTCTAATTCTCATTTTTCTCTTACTTATTTGGAAATCAATTACATATATAATATATATTTGTGTGTGTTTGAGTTTATGCGCACAGAAATTAGTTCCATGTTGTTAAGATTCATTCCATGGAATATTAAATATTAACATGGATATGTATGGCACTTGAATGTTTTTCTTAGACGTATGCCAGGTTCTTCATGTGTCATGTCAAACTTTTTCTTTTTTGAGTTATCGGTTAAAATATTTTGTCACATTTAATGTCAACTTTTTAAAATAATGCAACAACATGTATTTAATTTCTTTCATATAAAACTCATATACTCATTATATTTATAAAGAGCTCCGTCGAATTCAAAACTTCGCATCTAAAATAAATAAAAAAAAGAGTTTGATGACATTAAATTACAAAGCAATTGTTTTTCTTTGCTCCAATGTAGTATTACTCCTCTTAGAATGAAAATGATGGTTAAGATAATAGAATTCAGAAAAATCACTATAAAAGCAGAGATTACACTTCATTTATAATCACGTGTGTTCCCGTTGAAACTGCTAATTAATTATAATTACCATCGGAAAATTCGGCTTAATTAAGCCACATGGTGATGGTGGTGAACCTGGACGCAAGATGTAGAATACTCAAGTGGGGTGAACCCATATATACAAACAATTTATAGTGCTCTTGGTCCAAACATTCTATCTAGAGAGAGAAAGAAAACGACTGAGCCTAGAGAGAGAGAGATAGAGGGAATAACGTTTATTTGGTGGGTTGATGATCAGGTAATTAATTATTGTTGATGATCAGGTAATTAATTATTATGGGCTACCATTAAAAGATAATTAATTGTTATTGAGGATCAGATAATTAATTATTATGGGCTACCATTAAAGTCCTGAAATCCATCAGAAGTCACAAAGAAAACAAGCTTGTTTTGATTTCACCAAAGAACAGAAAACAATAAAGCAAAGTACTGTTGGATCTGCACAAGTGGAGGCGAAAACATTCTACGATATTTATGTTGTGGGTGGCCTTTTACTTTGTGATGTTTGTGTATGAAGATCCAAAAAGATTTTAGGGCTTGTTGGGTTTGATGGTATGTTTGGGTAGGGGAGGTAAAGGGGTTATATTATTTTGTTTAGTTTGGTGAGGGGAGAATAAGGGATCCTTTATTTGGTTTAAGAAGATATTGGAGGGATGGTAAGAACAATTTTACTATTTTATCCTTAGACATTAATTTATATTTTTTAATCCTATAACATTTAATGAATTTAAATATAGCTTCAAAATAAATTGATATTATAACATGCATATAATAAAAGTGATGTAATGATATTTTTATTTTTAATTAATCATATAAAAGCGGAGGAAAACAAGCTCATTTCAAAACAACTTCCATTCAGTTAGAAAATTTCACTTGGATTTTCTTTCATCTAATGGAATTAAAACATAAAATCATAATGCAAAAAAATACCATAAAATCATCAACAAGACAGCCAACAAAAACATAGATTCAGATTGCAATATATAATACCCATTACTCCTTTCATCACATTCAGAACCAAAAAAACTGAATAGGAATGGTATCACATTCAACTTCCAATAGTACCCATTACAAATCTTTTTCTAGCAAAACAACCACGGAGCAAATGATGTCAACTAAGGGGAATCCTATCATCATTTTACAACAAAGCCAAAAAAACAGGTCTAAGGAAGATCCGAAGGAGATAAGGGGAATCCTATCATCATTCCAATATGAACATCAGGAAAGTTTGAAATAAAAGAGAAGATGCAATCCAAAAAACTAAAAAAAAAAATAATGTTGGGATATGGGCCACCCTTAATGGATTATGCCCAAAACCTATTTTGGGGTAAAAGCGTTAATGAGCAAATATGTGAGAATAAAGTCGTAATTTTCCCCAAAATGTTTGAATTTGGAAATAAAATGAATATGTGTGGGAACAATTTTTATCATGGGCGGTTGTTTTATTAATAAAGGGGTAAGGCCATTATCCAAGACAAACGCATGATGCAGAAAACAATCCTCCTCTCCTCTCTTCTCTTCCTCTGTGTGCATTTGTTGTGTCTCATACTTTGGGTCCACCCCTGTGATCCAAGTAACACGTGGATATCTGCAATCAGAGTCAGAACTGTCAGGTACGCCCGTATCCTTCAAATAGGAAAGATGCAATGAAGGCGCAAATGAAGGGTGGAGGGTGAAGACAAGGACGCAAAGGGTAGAGGGTGAAGACAAGGACGCAGAGCGTGGAGTGAAGGTGGAGATGCAGGTGAAGAAGCAGGGACCGAAGGCCTGGAGGGTGAAGAAGTGGATTTGTTTTTTATTTGTGTAATGTGTATCAATAGAATATCATAATGTACATAAGGGTAAAATGGAAACTAAGTTTAGCCTCCTCTAAAAACCCCCAAATTGGAGGGAGCCAAGGGAAGGGAAAATGAGCCAAAATGTTGACATTCCTCCCCTCAAAAAGTCCAAACCAAACGAGGGAAGATGCTCATTTTTCCTCCCATCCCCTAACCTGCCTTCAAACCAAATAAACCCTTAGTGGTTCAAAGCAAGAGGCAAAGGTAGCAAATAAACAAACTCGTTTTCAACATTCTTTTTCGAAAGTGATTTTGTTTGCTTCTCTTATTATCGTCGTCTCTTGAGCACGGCGGCTCGATTCGAGACCATAAATGTGTACCGTAGACTACTCATTGATTAGTGTTTTATCCTAGACCTACTTTACTTTAATTTTGAAGATTTATCGGAGATTCAGACTAATTCAAACAAAGTTAGATAGGATCACAAGTACAGTAAAGTTTCACCATCAAATATTCAACACTACCATGTTTTCAAAGAACAAACTCAAAACATCTTGTTAACCTGATACAGCCTCTAACCTGTTGAATCAAGTGCTTGGTGGTTCATTAGTGCATTCTTTTTTTTAAAAAAAAATATCATCCTCATAGACATATCTGAATATTACCTAAAAATTTTTATTTTCTTAAAATTAGTATTTAAATCTAGTTTTTCTGTAAGGTTGCAATAAAATATTTAATTTCTTTTCATTAAATTATGAAGGTTTACATTGATACTTTTATAAATATTGTAGTGGTAGATGTTCATAACTACATAAACTTTTAGGATTCCATTTTATGATTAAAGACTATACCTCCAACACTTTTATGTTATATCATAATATGGATTAATTTTAATATTTATGACATTGTAATTCTTGGAAAGGTTTGATGCCTATAAATAGAATTGTAATACAAAGAGTTGAACATACATGAAATATACAAGTGAATGAGAATATCCCCTTCTTTCCCTCCAATTCTCTCTTGCCTACATATCTCTCCCATATCAAATCTCCTATTTTTATAACACGTTATCAACATGATAATGTACCGGATGAGTATTTGGCATCTTGTTGATCATTGTAGATTTTTGTTTGTTGCATAATGATATCTAGATTTTGTGGTATGTAAGTTTTTTTCCTCAGAGTTACATTAACAATTTCCTCCATTTTCTCTTACTATATATTTAATTTATTTACTCTTAATTAATCTAAGATAATTTGATGAGCCACTATATGGAATCAACGAGATTCTTTTGCCAGTTGTTTTAAACATCGGATTTCATAGTTAGATTGGAGATTGTTGTTGTTATTATATCTTATTTTATTGTTCTTTAGAAGTTCTTTCCTGTTATTGATGTTATTTTAGTTTGGCTTGAAACTATATTGCTTTAATTTCATATTTTGAAAGTATATGACTGAGTCATATTGTTTTGACTGAAACCATATTCATTTTCTATCTTCAGATTATATAATTAGAAGTTATATCACTTTGATGTCTTATTTTGATATCATTTGGCTAGAAGCTATATTTAATTAATTTTTTATTATATGGCTAGAAGCCTTATACTTTTTGTTGCATAGCCAGAAGCTATATAATTACATTTATCCTGAAGATAAATAGTCAAAAATCATATAATACTAACTTCTCATAATTGGCATATGAAGCCATAAGATTTTAATTTTTGTTGCAATATTTTACTTGATATTATTTCTTGTCTTTATAAATTTTCTTTAATTATCATTCGAAGCATTATATTTGCATTGTTATTTATTAATCTATTTCCTGTTTTTTTTATTTACTGTTCTTATAATTTATATTTTCCTTACTTTTTTACTTTCAGTCTCTATTTATCTTTTATTTTTTGTTATTCATTTTCATGTTTTACCTCTTATTATGACGTTATTGTTATACTCACAACACTATCGCTAATATATATTATTCTATTGTTAATTCATTTATGTTATTTAATATTACTGTTGTTATAGTTTGTTATTTTTCTATCTTTTTGTTACTTGTATTTATTTATTTATTTATTCATATTGTGATATTTATTTATATTGATACATCTATGCTTATTTATTTATTTCTTCATCTATTTATTTATTTATTGATACATGCTCCCTCTATATATACTGTATATTATTATATAATTCTACAATATATTTATATTACTGTTTATTTGTTATTTATATTTGATGATAAATTTAAATTTACTTAATTTATTGTATTATATTATTTTAATGAAATGGCCAGCAGTTAAAATACTTTTCTAATTATGATTAAATAACCTGAATTCACAACCCTATTATGATAGTTGATTTGAGAAAGAACACCGTGGGTACTAGTAAATAACATGAATGAAATTGTGACGTTTTAATAATCAAATTGTTACAAATGTTAAAGCTCTTAAGGCTGAATGTTCAAACATCAAAATTTGGTAGTTTTTGAAGACTTTTGCTTTAGTCTAGAAGACTAAAGCTTGGAGGAATTGATAATGTACTATTGAAAGAAAGAAAAATATATGTGAAATGATATAATGGTCATGATCACATTATATTGAACATATTGATAATTAAAAGTTGAGCCTTGTCATACTAGTTGAACTAAAAATATTTCTTATGGCATCAAAATTATAAGAAAATGTTACAATATGACTAGAAATCATATAGAAAAATATGTGTCAATCTAATTGATGAAATGTTAAATTGGTTATGAAACCATAAATAACCATGAAAAATACAATGCTTATGAATCAAAATAGCCTAAAAGACAATCATATGCACGCACGTGCACGCACGCATACACATATTACTTATGATATTGATTCATTTTATTTGTCATTTTTTTGCAAATTATGGGATAATACTATTCGTATTATTCATATGATTTATGATGATAAAATTTATTATAAGTGTTTGAACAATAAATTTTCAACCTAGACAGGTACGTGGAAGGGGTTAAAGAAATTAAAACAAGAGCTTTTTGTCAATGATGGACTGTAATGAATAGTGGACACAACGATAGATTTGCTGCAATGATAGAGGAGAATAGAGTGAGATTATTGTAGAAAGATTGACAATTGATTATAAACAAATACCTCTCTATATTTACACCTATAAACATGTTTCAATGTTTGAATTATATGATATTCTTACATTGATTAGAATATATTATCATAGATATATTGTAATATTGTAGCGTTTCTCAACATGGATGGTTAAATATATTTTGTTGTGGCCATTTGCACAAAGTACAACAAAAAAACATTGTCATCCTTACATCATGAAAAGGGATTTTTAGTTTTATGACATAATGATAATTGGAAGATGGAATAAGGGTGTCTGCGTTTAAATAAATCAAAATATGGTAATGTTAAAAAAGGGGAGAAATGTAAAAGTTTGGCAAAGTAGTAGGAGAACAACCGGATACATTATCGTCTAATTATTTGCAAGACATTGTTTATAATCAATTTTTATTACAAATTGATTTTGTCAAAGATAAGAGATTACTGCTCTTAGATTTGCCCATGAGTTTTTCCATTTAGAATATGCTTTGAATGCAATTAAGACATAAGTTTTTTTGTTATATAAATTCGGCCATTTTGTGCTACTATATTAATTATTTTACTATGAAATTTTGATTTTCAATGAGAACTTTAAGAATATAGTATTGGTAAAAGACAACTATCAAGCTGTTTTCGTTACTCATTTAATTTGGTATGTACGCTTTTCGGTTATAATTTGGTGTTTAACTGACTTTAGTATTTACTATATTCATATAATGTAATTATTTGAGAAGGGTAAAGGTACACTTTATCTAATTATTTAATTTGAAGGCAGAAATTAGATATATTTATGATTATAAGGATGTGCCTTAAATCAAGAATAATTAGTATGTGAAATTATAATTTAATAACAAATATTTTGTAAAAGGTCTAACATTTCATACTTTATATATGCATCAAAAGACACATTGAAATATATGATTAATAACTAATGAAATTTATATTGTTATGTAATAATATACTTTAATTTATGAAGAACTATAAGTTACAAAATTGATATAGTTCCTGAAGAACTAGTTAAAGAATTGATATAGTTATTGAATAAATAATAAATATCTCTATGGGTGGAAAAAGAATTGATGATGAAAATTATGACCCATTCATTTACATTAGAGTTTTGGTTTGCTCAGTAGTTTAAATGTGATTTCCCAATTGGATTGAAATATAAAATTGTATAGTAGTTAGGAAGTATAAAGACTTTGAAGTGAAATTCACATAATAAGGAAAATCATATTTATATGACTTATGCTTGAGTGGGCGATCATTAGGATACAAATGTGAACTAATTTTGGTTGAAATTCTACACAAATGCTTCATATATGTCTTTGATCTCCCAAAAATAGATGTCATATAAAGATTTTAAATTAATATATTATGAAAGTTGAAAAGTTGTTATAGTAAACCAAAAGTTTACATATGTAGACAAATTTATTGTTGGTATGATTCATTTGATCATCTAAGTCATATATACGATGCAACAAATGACTAAAGATTATACATTGACGTCCATTGAAGAACCAGAAGATTCTTCATGAATTATCAACATATTATATAATCCAAAAGCTATTGTGAAGAAAATTGATCATGAAAAAAATTATTATTTATGATTGAAATATATCTCTACATTTCTGAAAATATATTGCGCTTATATAAACCCATTTAAATAGTATGTAAACCATATAAGTATTCAGTAAATTCAGTAGATATATCTATAAGATGGTTACTTATGTGATTATTATTAGCTTACAACCTAAAGTTTGCAATATGTTGATTAGTACACAATTTTCAGATTATATGATCTATAAAGCATTTGTTAAAGGCTCCATAAATAGCTAGATAATACTTATGAGAACAAGGTTTCACTTTAGTGTCGTTACCAAAAAAAAAGGTTTCACTTTAATGTTGGTGTATTTGATTCAATATATTGCAGCATTTATACAAGTTAAGCCAACGAAATTCTCTTGGTAAAATTGACTTTTATTCAAAAGCCAGATATTTCTATCTTAAATGTTTGAATGTGCAATGTTTATTCTTATTGATACACCATAATGAACATAGATGTAAAGTTGAGATAATTGTTGGGTAATATTCTCCTCTTTGGTTGTCTCTAAATGAAAAATAATTTATATTTCTAAATAAAGCAAATAGTTTTATGAGGCTTGTACTGCATTATTAGTTTATTATCATTTGGAAAAGCTTTTCCACATATGGGAGAAAAATTTAGTAGTCGGAAAAGAAGACATATTGAATGCATTATTATTATGGCATGTAGATCATCAACATTATTATGAATCAGAAGTTCATCAAACATTGCATTCATAAAAAATTGCAGAATATCTGTCAGTTGCTATTATTGACCTAAATGCATATAAGTAAATCTCAAATTCCAGCTGAAAATACTTCAATTAGTATAAACAAATATAAGACATGTCTGGAGCATGATAAACCAACCAGTTTCAAATATCACACTTTAGATAAAGAGGAGCGTATTATTAAAATGATCATATTGAGGATGTCGACACTCTAGAAGAGACCAATACATAACTAATTGAAAAAACCTCAAAAAAGGTTCATGTGCTTGAAATGTAATTGATATTTTGATAAGTTATATCGCAATAAGAAAAATGGAACCGAAAAAATAAAGTTGTTAACAATGGTTTTGATAATAATATCACGTGATCAAATAATGATCTTATATATAAATTTGTGTGCAATGTAGGCATAAAAGTGATTGGTCAAGATGAAAAGATGCAATGAAAATATGATTGCTTTATTTCAATGTGAGAATTATAGATATGCTGTCTATGAAATACAAAGTTATTATATGATATGTGAACATTATATGAAAACAAAGGTTTTCACAATGATATGATAATTATGATGAGGTATAAAGGTATATTATTTTGTGGTTTTCACAATGGTATTATAACTATTAAATTTTGAATGAAGCACAATATTTGTCTATGAACATCCAAGGAGGAGTTTTATAAATATTGTAGTAGTGGATGTTCATAGCCACATAGACTCTTAAGATTCCATTTTATGATTGAAAACTATAACCTCTAATACCTTTATGATGTATCATAATGTGCATTAATTATTATGTTTATGATATTGTAACTTTTAAAAAGGTTTGATACCTATAAATAGAGTTGTAACACAAATGGTTGAATTTGTATTGAACGTATAAGTGAATGAGAATATCCCCTTCTTTGTCTCCAATTCTCTCTTGCTTCTCTTGCGTACTAATCTCTCTAATATCAAATCCCCTATTTTTATAACAGATACAATGCTTGTTTGTTGAAGCGTTTGGAAAAGCCAAATGCATGTTTAACAGTGTTTTTCCATAAAATGAGATAATCTCCTTCACATATTTACTTTGATTTGCGTAAAAGTACGTCTCTACCGCATTTCCAAATGGGCACACACTTTTTTTGAAGATAGCATGTTTTTATTTATAAGAAACATTAGTAATTTGTCTGAGATTTTGTATCATTTTCTTTTTTGGCCCAGTTAATTATTGGTTAGTCTCCATGCATTAATTATTTCCTCGTATTCCTCTCACGCGCTCTTTATAAATAAATGTTTGTTCAAAAATTAAACTGCATTTTTTTATATATTCACTACATTTAATCAATTTCAATAGAATTTTTCAACGTAACTCAGTTATTTGTATATTATAAAAAAAAGCTGACGAGGATTATTGTTTATACCTTCTAAGTTATTTCTAATTCATTTTGAAAATTTATTTAAATACGAATGAAGAAATTAATAAAGTGAAAAGGAGATCCATTTTATGATGGTTGTTGAAATTAAAAGCAAATATATATATAGACATATATATCTGTTTGTGTGTGTGCTGCGAATATTCTTCGATTTTAAGACAAGCATATATATATATATATATGTATGTATGCATGAGCCATACATTGTGGTTGCAATCATACAAAGAGCGAATGTAATTAGGTGCATCAGGTGCAGTGATCTGGTCTATAAAAGTTATATACTTAATTTGTATATACAAAAAAATTAGTTTAATTATCTGTGACGGATGATCATTGATTTCTTTAAAATACACTATTTAATTATGTACATTGAAATTGCTTTGAATGATAACCCTCTTACTCTACTGTATTTTGATTTTTAATGGACCTTTTGAAAAGATTTTTTATCCTACTTGTTCTAACTTTGTCGGTTAATTACTAACTTAGAAACCTTTCAGACTGTTTATATACTTATTTTCATTTATAATACCATATTTTGTGATAATTTATTTTTATTTATAATAACTTTGTTGTTGGGCGGTCTATTATTTTACTAAACACAAGTATTTTTTTATTAGAAACAGTTTTATTTAAAGTATTATTGGATATTAAATGATGGTACGTTGTTTAACATAAATTTAAACATTGATTTTTCGAGAAAATGACATTTTTTACTAAATCTAACCCATTAATTGATGTTGGGCTACATACGAATAGATCTTATGGGATTTTTTTTTGTACACAATGAAAGCTTAAAAGCTCAAAAGAAAAGAGAAAAAACTATGAGGTGGGGTATGAACCCAGCAGATCGTTAGAGCACAATTCCTGAAGGTGGAGTGGGCAAGAGTAATAAACTCTAGATAAAGAAATAGCTTTTTTTGCAAGAGCATCAACCAACTGGTTCAGCTCTCTTGGCACGTACTGTATTATAACAGTCAAGTCTCTATCATAAGCTCCTGATATCTGCAAAGAGCAAACCGAAGTTAGTAGTATTATAATCTGTATTAAGCTTGTCCACCAGTAAATTTGTATCAGATTTAATGATAATCCTTTTGAAACCATAATCATAGGCCATCTGGAGGCTCCTGTAAATAGCCCATTATTCGGCAACATAGGGTTCACAATTCCCTAAGGTTTTAGCAAACCCCATAATCCATGAGCCCAAGTGGTTTCTGATGATACCTCCACATCTTGCCCTAAGGGAGGTATGAGTAACAACTCCATCAATGTTAACCTTGAACCACCCACTTTCTGGTTCAAATGCCGAGGTGGGAATTTTTTTTTAAACAACAGATATTGTTCTCTCTAAGCTCCATTAAATTACAACTGGGCTTCAACTAAAAGCCCAATTCAAATAATTGAGCAGCCTTTAACTTTTGTCACCCCAACAAAAAAAAAAGTAAGCCAAAGTTGGGATTTTTCTTATATAATATATTATTTAGGTGAACTAATTGGGTTAGGTTGCTTCCTAACCAAGTAACCAGTACCTAATTACATGAGAACCCACCAATTAGTTGCCAAGTTGGCGATGGAAATATTAAATTAAATTAAAAAATGGATCTTTAAAAATTCCAAAAGAAATTTGCAATGGGAAAAGATAAATCCTACATCTTACATCATATAGAAAGCAAAAAAAATCTAAAATCTAAAATCTGCCCCAAAAAGGCTCATAGGCATAATACTAAAATAAAAAATGAGTGGTAATTTTTAAATTTTAAATTCCAATATTTTATTTGATGGACAATGTTAATAGATAAATGATGTGGTATTTACAAAATTAATCATATGTTATTCACATACAGCTTGAAACATAATGAACAATACAGTTTTTTTATCAATTTTATATTATATATTGAATTAATCGTGTTCTACTTTCTTTCTACACAAAAGGACACACAGAAAAGCCAAAATAAGAAATATTTAGACATACAAATTATTAATATTTAGAGTAAGACAAAAGGATTTTGGAAGAGAAGAAGCCCTATGTTACTAAATGGTATGCTGAAATTAGAGAAAATAAAATAAAATTGGGCAGGGAAAAAGAAATGATCTTGATAGAATAGAATTTTTGAATCCAAAATTATTTTTGAAAAATAAAAATAAAAATAAATTGAACCCACCAAAAAAAAAGTGTCAGTTCAAAACAAAAATACCTTTTAAATTGATTTCCCAAAAAAAAAATCACAACAATCAATAATATTATATACTAAATAGTTATATTTTTTTCAAACAAAAATTTCCAATTTCTAATGGTGGAAAACTTTTATTTATACTGGAACAAAATATCATCATCTAAATCTGTTTTTTTTTTTTTGCCTAAAATTTTACAAGCATCATCATCATCATCATCATCATCATCATCATCATCATCATCAAGACTGTTGAGTTATTAAATGTACTGTGCAGAGACAAAGTCAAAAAGGAATATTTACTGGAGGATACAAAAGTTCCTAGTAATCTTAATTAATCAAAGTGAAAATTAACTTTTTGACCCAAAGAAAATTAAAATGTTAAAAAAGGGGCAGTGCTTGCCATGAGAGGCTCCAGGGTATGGCCTATGTGTTCTTTCCAGTTGTGCCATTGGACATCAAATCTGTATTGTTCACTAAAAGTCAGATTTCCATTTCATTTGACAACGACCTTCCCCTTCATATTATTCTTCTGTCCCATTTTACAGCTTTAACCCAAGGCACAAGAATAGGATCGATGATTGAATTGGATAAGACAATAAATTAAAGGTCAGTGAGTTAGATTGGAGTTAAATCGGGATAGACCGGTGAAGAATTAAAAAAAATTAAAAAATACATTTATATGATAACAAAAAATTCCAAAAACTAAATATTAAATTCAAAAAATTAGACTAAATATTAAATTCCATTACTAACAAAGTAACAATTACTAAACTAATAATATATTTATAGTTTATCTATTATTCAATATTATTTACAATTTCAAAAAAAATCATCTTAACAAAATATCAATATATATATGATAACAAAAAATTTCTTCTATAGTCATTGAATCTCTAAACTAATATTCACCAACACTAAAAATTAGCATTAACATAATTTAAATCAATGGTACTGAGACATTAGGAGATAAAGCTGGACGAGAAAAACCAAAACATTATATTTGTGTAAATATATACTATACAAAGTGATGAATATAGTGGCAAATCTTGTCGCATTGGGTGCTCAATTTCTTTTTTTTTCTTTTTTCTTTTTGGTGACATCCGGGTGCACAATTTCTTTCCAACTGGATCTTTTCCTAAACCAAGATAAAAAAGATCGACCATATGATTATATGCAAAGATAGTGATTTTGATGCCTTTTTTTGCAAGGTCGGACACATGTGGCATGGAAGCAATGTCTCTCAAAATAAGATTCAAACATTGAGCTGTAAAGGGTGACCACATAGTTAGCAGCATTGTCAGTCACAATATGCACTATATTTTTTGGACCAACCCACTTTATAACCTCACTGAATAATGATAATAAAGTGGTGGCACCTTTAACTAAATCTGAAGCATCAACCGATCTCAAATACCATGCCATGTATAAAATAAACTAAGAAGTTAATCAATGTTTGTTGTCTAATATCAGTCCAACCATCAGCCATAAGAGTACAACAATTTTCATTCCATTTAGCTCGTGACTATCAATTAACAGTTGACATTGTTTTTACAATTTTGTACTTATGATCACTAGGAACCATAAACCTAGGACCAATTGAAACATCAGCATCAATAGCTTTTTGAAACAGAGGGCAAATCAATGCACTAAATGTAATACAATTTACATAGATCCATTTAGCAAAAGTCATCTTGGCATTATATAGTGCTTCTTGACTTGCCCAAGCACTCTTGATGCTTGGTTGTGAACCAGGAGTTGTCCTAGGTGCAAAATAATTGTTAACTCTCCCAACACCAGTTGCTTTCCTCTTTGAAACACTTGATTCTTCAATTTCTTTACTCATATTGATATCTTTCTCTGCATTAGGAAGAGGTTTTTTTTCTTTAGACCATCTATCAAAGGTTCTTTCATTCTAGTACATACATCATGAGGAACTTTTTTACTTGAACTAACTTGACCACTAACACCAGTTAAATGTTGTTTCAACCTATTTATCCTACTTCCTTTGTAACTTGAAGCACACAAAAAGCAAGTAAAAATGTTGATTTTTCCCTCTTTCTTAAATGAAACATATTGCCAAGTATGGTCAGTCTTTTTCACACCTCCTGCCCCCGATGATTGTGATTCCGGTAAGCTATTTCACACTAAGAGGAGGCTTGCTAGACTTAAGATTCTCACTTCCTTGGGTTGCTTCACTATTTTTATTTCTAACCTCCTCCATTACATTAATCAGAAAGAAAATCACCAATGAACCGTGAGACAGAGATAGAGAGCAAACCAACGTCCAACAACACAACAACAGAGACAAAGAGCGTACCAAAAGCACCAATAACGATCAACAATCAAAGCTACAAAGAAATACACCAAAAAAATAGTCACATTTCAGTAACAACAATTTTCAAAAAACACCAAGCAAATCATTAACAAAGAAAGCTCAAAATAGAAATAGAGGTAAGGTAAACCAAAATCGTGATCACCAACATTGAAATCATGACTTAGACGTGAAGAATAGCCAGTTAGCCACTGAACCAAACTTGCAAAGAAGCATGCATACCCACGGAGACGAAGATGAGGGTTTGTGGAAGCACCAGAAATTGAAAAAACGTAGGGGGAATGAGGGCATGTACCAAAGCTGGACCAACGATGAGGTGGAGGCAACAAAGAATGGTAAGACAGATCAGTGATGAACAATCAACAAGGCGACCACCAACACAAGATGGAGCAATAGCAGAGAAATGAAGATGCATAACGGAGATGAATCAAGAAGATTTCGTCAACGAGAGGAGAAGTGTTCGGAAAGCCAGTCGTCAGTGATTAAACATGGTGGCCTGACGGAGGGTGAGGAACAAGCTCAGGCGCAAAAACAATTTGGGGGTAGGGGATCCGAGACCGAGAGCGAATGTGGTGCAGTGGGGGCCGATTGGTTTTTAACTTTTATTTTTATTCATTTTTTAAATTTGAATTGAAAATTTAAAAAAATAAAAAGAGACAAATCATCGTAGTTTCATCCCTTCTCTTTACTAAAAAATAACTTGATTGATATTCCGAATTTAAAAAATATAAAAAGGGACGAAACATCGTCGTTTCATCCCTTCTTCTTATTTAAAAAATAACTTGGTTGACTCACCAAACTCGACAAGTCAACCGAGTTGATCCCAGGTCAACCTAGGTCAAAGCAGATTGACCTGTGTTGACATGACCTAGGTTTAACCCTAAACTCTGACCGAATTACCATTTGGGTCACTAGGTTCCGACCTGAACCGGCCAGTTCGGTTCGGGTCCACATACGTTGCTAAAACCTCATCCATGATTAGTTGTTGTTAATATGTCTTCTTCTTCTTCTTTTTGTTTAGAGTTTATATACACGTTACTATCATTATTTTAAACAGAAAAATTAGTTATTTTGTAGTTACAGTTTTGACTCGATTGTAATTTGATGTCTAAATTTTAGTTTGATGTAACTTAGTCTATATAATTTTGAATCAATTAAGACTTATTTCTTAAATTTGACTAGATATAATGCAAACTTTTATAGTTTAACCACTTAAGAGCTAGAGTTTGGAATGGTTTGAGATTGATTTGCAGTAAGTTATAGTTGAGAGATCTAGTTTTACCTGAGTTAAAACTACAGAGAATTAGGTACAAATCAAAATTATACGAGTTTGTATTTTTTAAAATAATACTGAATCAATTTTTTAGAAAGAACGAAAGCTGAACAGTTAAAATGATTTTTAAACAGTTGATAGACATAAATAGAACAAAGTTAAGAATTGGATTGAAGATGAAATATGTTGCAGCATGATTTTTGACTCCCAACTGTAAGAAATTGTAATATTGGAATAGAAACTTCGCGGTTGTTGCTTGTTAGGCCCCTTTAGGCCTTTCACCAACACTTTTCTGTTCTCTCTCCCTCTCTCCCTCTCTCTCTCTCTCAGCTCCTCTTATACCCCATCCATCCATTAATCTATAACTCAACTGATTCCTCCCCCCCCCCCCCCCGTCTTTGGAAAAAATGGATTCTTGGAGACAAAGCATGGGGGCGGAAGGATGCAGCAGCAGCGAATCAGGTTGGACCACGTACATAGCGTCTCCCATGGAAGAAGATGACTGCAGCAATATTGAGAACGAAGAAGATGGCTTCCATGGTAGCGACAACAACAGCAGAAGAAGATTGCAGAACAAGAGAGATGAAGATGACAGTGATGATTCTATGGCTTCTGATGCATCATCTGGTCCAACCCATAATCATCATCATACCAATAACAGTAAGAAAGACAAGAAAGATCATTCATTTGCAGGCAAGTCTTGTTCACCATCCATGAAGATTACCAATAAACACGATAAGAAACGGCTTGACAGTAGAAGTAAGTAGCAATACAGAATCATATCACAAGAAAATGTTCCTTTGATTTCTGTATATGAATGAATGAATGGAGATGCCAGTTTTGTAACATGCATCTTCATAATCTTCATCTTTGGATTTTGTTCATTTCTAGTTCGAAACATTCTCAGACATTTTTTTTTGTTGGGGGGGGGGGCGTTCATGTCTCTGGAGCTTTCAGTTTCTCAGATAATGTTGATTATCTTTAGTAGTGAATGTATATGATGAGCAAAGATAAAGAAAAATCTGAGTTCTGGAAATGGAGTGAATCTGAAGAAGAAGAAGAAGAAGGCTTTCATCTCCTTCCATTTTGATCTCTCTAGGTTTTCTTTCCCTTTATTTTATGAATTATACTATTATGTTGAAAAAGGAAAAGAATATCATCCCATTTCAGCTAACAATTGACCTTGCTCGGAAATATTTGAATCGCTTGACCATTTCAACACTTGGTCTTGTTTGTTTCAATGGATTTCATTCCTAAATGTAATATTTTGGTTTATGAGCGTGATTTTTGTTTTTGATATAAGTTTTCAATTCATTTTCTCTCATAAATTTATAATTTTTTCTCAATTATCCTTATTAATGGCATATAGTTCCAAGTAGTTTTGAAAGTAAATGATTAAATGGATATTTTAAAATTTAATATTTTTTACAAATAACAAACAACTAATTCATTTAATATATGTAAATTAATTAGCTACCTGGTTTCTACGTTTAAAATTAGTCAGTTTTGGAAAAATTGTAGGAGCCAATAAGATACTAAGATATCCTTGTTTGGCTGATAAGATGTTCAAGACATCATTGGAATAAATGAAATTTTACTCCAAAACAAAATGCTTGTCTGACTGCATTGACAAACCCATCAAGTAGCGCAGATTAAGGGTGAAACAATAGGTCAACGTGGTAAGGCTTCTGCAAAATTAGGTAACAAAATGGGGTATCTGAAAGGAAATAACATAAAATTAAACAAAATCTAAATACAAAAATATATTTGCTGCTACTACAATATTGTGATAAACACAAGTTGGCCAAATGATTGTGGCTTTTGGTATGGATTGAGCTGGTAGCCAGAAAGGAGGAAAAAAGAGAGAGAATGAGAAAGTGGGCAAGAGAAGAATGTGACAAAAGACATTTGAAGATAATAGAACAGAGAAACATAAAGTGAATTTTCTAATCCCCAAAACTTCCAAATAATGATGATTAATGGGCATGTGTTTTTGCTGCTACACAAATCAGCTATGAAACAAAACCCCATTTGGTGTGTGTGTGTGTGTTGCGCTGGAAAGAGAGCAACGTCTCACATAGCTACACAAATGACAACTAGAACCACCAAAAAAGTTCCCTTTTTTTTAGCTAACTTTCCAATCAAGAGATACAAAATGAAACAGCAAGGCATTTGGTAGTTTCAGGCTGTATTATAAACTTTAAATGCATGGCTTGATACGAATCATAAGAACATAATATTATTATGAAGTTTTCTCTTTTGTCCACATCTCATTAAGGGAATTTTTCTTAAAAAAATAGACAAAGAAAAATGGCAAAGAAAGTGGACTTGGTTCTGCAGACTATAACAGAAGATCTCATAGGTTGTCTGTCATATGCATGTCCCAATTTCAGTGACATGCTGTAATTCTTATCCATAGACATAGAAATGCTTTTTCTGTGTTCATGAATTGCTATAAGTTAAAGTCATCTGGTAAACTGTACAGTTTTCTTGGTAATTAATTTCCTATCAATGACCTTGACCCTTGTGTTATTTGCTCATGACTCAATTATTCTTGAACTTCCTCTTCTCCATGTTCTTACAAGACAATATTGACGGAACAAACTTTGAACGGAAAATGTATCAGCCCTGAAACCCAAAGCCCACAGAGTAAGAAAAAGTAAATGGAAAAGCATTACAGATAGTGAAAACACAACTCCTGAGACTTCATATTCTTAAATGAAGAATGGCAACATAAACAGGGATTATTGATGTAAGCACAAACATTCAGCGGGATCAGCAGAGCAGAGATACAATAAATCAAGTCGGGACTACAAAACCAAGCTATTATGGATATAGAGATAAAATTTCACCACATTGCAGTTATGTAAGCTCCACTCAAAATATATTCTTGAGCAGAAAATATTACATTTATTCAGAGTTCGAATGTGTGTATGAATGTAGGTACGGTAACCTTAGGTCCTTGACTGTTTGGCAAGCTTGAACCACTCAGTGTGGAAAGACCCCTCCACATCAATCCTTTCATACGTATGAGCGCCAAAGTAGTCTCGTTGAGCTTGTACTAAGTTAGATGGCAATCTTTCCATTCGGTATGAGTCAAAATAAGCAAGACTAGCAGACATACCCGGAGTGCTAATACCAGAGTTGATGGCAAGGCATACAACTCTTCTCCAGGCAGATTGCTGATCAATCATATCTTTTGAGAACTTGGGATCCACTAAAAGGTTTGCGAGATTAGGATTCCTGTCATAAGCTTTCTTGATTCTGTCCAAGAAAATCGCTCTTGTAATGCAACTCCCTTTCCAAATCCTAGCCAATTCTCCCAACTTCAAATCCCATCCCTTTTACTCTTTGCACGGATCAGATTCATTCCCTGCGCATAACTTCAGATTTTGGCAGCATAAAGAGCTTGCCTAACATCATCAATCAACTTCGGCTTGTCCACATGCTGATCAGTCAAGATATCACCAAAGCCATCTGATTCGAAGACCTTTGCAGCTTCAACTCTTTCTTCCTTTAACCCACTAAGGAAACTAGCATCCAAAGAAGACTCAATAGTAGGAGCGGCAACTGATAATTTAGCAGCTTGATGGACAGTCCACTTACAGGTACCCTTCATGCCTGTCTTGTCCAAAACCTTGTCGACCAGATAGCCATCTCCTTTATCATCCTTAATTCCAAATATATCTGCAGTGATTTCAATCAGAAAACTAAGAAGTTCTCCCTTGTTCCATTCTGAGAAGACGCTTTGTAGTTCCTTGTTCGACAATTTTCCAATCGTCTTTAGTACATCTAAGCCTCTGCAATCAGCTGCATGTCGCCATACTCAATTCCATTATGAGCCATCTTCACAAAGTTACCAGATCCTCCCTTACCAACATATGTCACACAGGGACCACTGTCAGGGAATTGAGCTGCCACCTTAGAAGAATATCTTCTATGTATTTATAAGCCTCAAAGGAACCACCAGGCATCAATGAGGGGCCATTTCAAGCACCCTCCTCCCCACCGGAAACTCCCATTCCAAGATAGAGAAGACCCAATTCTGCCATTTCTTTCTCACGCCTCTTGGTATTCTCATACCACTAATTACCACCATTAATTATATAATCACCTTTCTACATGTAAGGAGATAGAGTCTTGATAGTCTGGTCAACAGGTGCTCCAGCCTTCACAAGAATTATTATGACCCTGGGTTTTTGAATGGAAAGGACAAAAGATTCAGGCTCATGAAAACCATCAAAGGGTTACAGTTTCAAAAGTCCACAAAAATTGAACAAATATTGGGTAAGGTCTCTTAGGGTGATAGTAAGTTCTCCAAATACAGCTAATGAATTGCAGTCAAATTAGCAACTTCATTTCAGCAGAAACAGACAACAGCCAGATTTTGTATTATGTTGTCAAAAATCTCGATCACAGAGAGAATACCCAACAAATGTAAACCACTATAACCAAGACTATGGTCAAGCAAACACATCCCAACAATGGAAACAGTAGAGCATTATGTTATATTCATCACAAAATTCATCAATAAGACTCCATAATGCAAACCCCGATAAGCAACGGATAGACATAACCAAGATGAAGAAATAACGGGTTTATTTCAGAAACAAAATCAGATGCAATGAAATCAAGTGAGGACAAGATCGAGAGATGTGCCATTTCTGAGAAAACAAAGCAAGGAAAAAAATGATATAAGCAAGCAATTCAAAGCAAAGTCAGAGTAAAGGCAAAAATGAAAGGTTTAAAAGAGCTAACTAGTAATTTCGATTCTTTTCCTCCAACTTCGGATCTGGGTATCGCAGAGAACAAACGAGAATGAGGAACATATATGATGATTATTTTATAATGCAATCTTGCTAGCTCACGGCGTGCATCACCAACCAACCTTCTGGACGGAGAATAAATTTCTCATGTCAACGTTGTGCAATGCAACCAATGGGTAGGTGAAAATCATCGAATTAATCAAGACCGTCTATTTCGTCAGGAGAGAATTCAAAGCCGTCAAGCTCAAGTCTGAACCGATCGTGCATGATTTTGTTTAATTCTCTGAAGTCGCCTCCTTGCTCTTTTCCTCATCACTGCTTAAAATTGTAATTTCAAAGTCAACCCATGAATCAGCGTACGAAAGCATCACAAGTAAAAGTCAGTGTGGATTAAAAATCATTCCTGAACTTCACGAAGCTACTTCAATTTCTAGCTCGGTACATATTTCTGTCTTCATTTTATTAAATCTTCTAATTTTACTATTTTTAACATTATTATTCCCTATATCTTTGTTATTTGAGTAATGTAAGCACATGTATAGAAACAAGTTGTGCTAATAAAGGAAATGGATTAATGTGTAAATTTGTTAAGAAAATTTTAGAATAGAGCAACATGGTTCTTTACCGCTAAAAATGTTAACAATCAACTTCAATTTTAAATCATCAACGTTATGTAACGAAGCAACATTGTTCCATTTTAAAACTTTCAGAGAAAACAATACTCCTGAGAGAAAACTTTCGGATAAATTTCGCACATTAATACTAAAGTTAAATTAAAGAATTTAACAAGGAGATTAAATGTTTTTTTAAAAAAATATTGCACTAACTCCCGTGACAGTTGACTTTTTAAGAAGATTAAATATTTTTTTAAGTCAAAAGTTAATTGATTTTGGTATTAAGCATCCTAGCACATTTTTTTTTTGCCAAAAAGCATCCTAGCACATTACTACAATGCATGAACACGTAAATGCGTATTGTCCCTGCATGTTTAGTGTAATTTCACATCCCAACTATCAAAGAGCATATCTCTAATCTTAGCAATCATGTTTTTCAAAAGATGATCCAATGCACATTCCCGCATCACTAGATCAAAAGCACACATTGAGTCTGAGGCTGAGTAAACCATCACTTTGGGATACCCATCTGCCCTCCTGACTTCTAGCCTTGTTTCATTACTATTCAAAAGATAACAAGAACAATCATCTAACTTCATCCACCTCAAAATCAATGGCTGGAGGTTGATCGAAGATGCAAAATCTGCTTTTTATCTTATGAGATAATCTATCTAGATAGTCTGCTAATGTCATATTCTCCCTACCTCTGTGGATCAGAAGAACCTTCGAGCCCTGTTTTTGACAGCCACCAGTTCAGCTTTCTTGATAGAGCAAAAACCGATAGTCTTTTGATGATCATATGGGGCTTTTCCTTTACTTTTTGCAACACAGAATTATCACTCAACATTCAACATGTATTATACCACTTGTATCAACATCAGGTGCCATTTGAAGTTCGTGACAAACATTATTACTATTATTATTAAAGCTGCAAGAAGATTTAAAGGGTGACTCCCCAAAACTTTCTCCAAAAAAATGTTTTTGTACATACAGCTGTGAAAGCCACCCCACCAGAACAAAAGGGTTAATAACAGAGCTAGTTGTTATTATTACCAAAAGCTTAAATGCATAACACACAGGTTACTAAAAAATCATATCATGCATCACCATTAGATAAATGTATACATAGCCTTTCCTGTCTGACATCCAAGTAGAATACATTTATCCCGAAAAGCAGTTAGTGATCAGACACAGACCTATCAAGAATCAACCATCATCATCATCGTTTCTTAAGACCATACTTTTTACGTTCATAAAACAGATCGGTTTTGACACTCCCTAAATTCACAATTTTAGAGCACCCATCCCTATCTTTCTCCTGTTGGGTACACTCCTTGCAGTAGTAAGCATCGGAGATCCCTACTCCACATATGACGCAACGGCCTTGAAATGGCCGTAGTTGCATTCATCACAGACCCGGACAAGCGTACAAGGGCGCACATAAGAATCACAGATCACACACTTGCCATCACATTTCTCGCAAAGTCACCCAATCGCGATTCCCGGCTGCTTCCAGCACATAATCAAATCAGGATGGTGCTTGGCCATGATTTCAGCAATCTACTAAATGCTGTGCTGTTATATAGAAGGCCTACAAGGACATTTGGAAGTTGAATAAAATGGTTAGTGAATGAGTTAAGATTTAAGAGCCATTCTTCTAGCAGAGGTGCCATGCAACGAAAAGTTAAGACATTGCTGTATCACCGTAAAAACTGGAACTCCCCCAGTGTATGATATTCCCAAGATTATAAAAAGCAAAACATAAAATGGCAGCAAAGTAGATCAGATTCATAGCCTGAAGAAGTAAATGAAACACCCTCCCCTTGCTTTTTGCATCAATCAAGTAGCTAGTACAGTTAGTAAATGGAATGTTGTTATAGACAACGCTCAGTTCAGACATGTGACTTGGCTACCTTCAAAGTTCAAACCATCAAACTAGAAAACCTCAAACTTCCCTGATTATATCCTACACGATGGATTTGCCATAAAATATGGTTATTGCAAAGAATTAAGCTATATGCAAGGCCTAAATTCTTGTACTAGCATTTTTTATCTGCCAGAACTTGTAATAGCAAGTCAAAAAATCATAAATATCAAAGCCTATGAACTTTCTAGCCGGACTTTGACAAACAATTATAGAATGCAGGAAGCAGTAACATTTACTCCTTATGATCATCAATAGACCTAAACCTAAATTAAAGGTGGGTAGAATATACCTGATGAGGAAGGAGTACAAGTGTACAACCATTACTGGTGCTTATATTGCTCAAAATAATATACGCCTAAGACTAACAGCCCATCATTAGCTTAATCACTGGCATTGGTGTGCAGTCATCACTAGTGAAACAGAACACCGTAGTAAGCCTAGATTTGTGAATATTTCATCTAAATTTCATAAGAATTATTCACCCAAGGAAAAAGGGAAGACAGTTTCAAAATTATAATAGGAACTTAGAATTCATCGTTATAGTATAATAAACTTATGTTTTAGTCCCTCATCTTTATTCCTATTTCTTTCCTCTCAGTCACCACCGAATACAATCGGTCCTTCTATTTTACTTAAAGGAAAGAAAATCAATAAATTTTTGAATTTAACTGAGTTCAATACGAATGGAATTTTAAGAGAGACTGAATATGAAAAGGAAAAACATAACAAAGCAAGAAGTAAGGAAATAAGCAGGAACTATTGGCTAACTCATGGTGGACACATTTCAAACAGTTCTGAAGAATTTCAACAAGAAGTCAATTAAAATCAAGAACTTAGAAATCTCTGCAAACACTCTGCAACTCTGATGCATAATCATATTACTTTTTGACTAATTCATTCCTAGAACTTCGCATATGAAGTTTAATTTGGTACAGGAAAATAATTTCGCAAATAATTCACAATGCTGATGGATCCACCTGGTTGGAGCATACCAGGTTATTATTTACAACTATGAGTTTTGATTGAGAAGAGAATAATGAATGTGTGAGCAGGTGTTTTGCCAGCCTTGTTTGTATGTGTGAAGAAATGGAGTGCACAAAAATAGGCAAAGAGTAATTGTGTGACGGCAGAGTATGAAATTCCAATTCCCTTGTATAGGGTGTAAAAATTGAAATTATTCGGCCTAGTGTGTAGAATGACCATATTCGTGCTATTGAGAACCAAAAAGTAATAGCTAAGAAATTTCGCAACTGCTTCAACAGAAAATTTCATTACAGAAAAAGAGTCCAAACTTTTCTAGCATCACAGTTGCTAAGAGGATATGATAACTTTTCTAATAACAGCAAATTCTCAGCATTTTAGAACTCTCAGTCTCATATGTGCAAAATAAACAGTTGCAGCAAAAGCAAATGCCAACATCCAGCTCAATTGCACTACTTGAGAATTTCAAACTTCAAAGTGACATTTTTTTTTTGTTCTCTCAGAAAACCAAAAGGGAAAAAAAACTTAATATGACATACTCAAGTCAAGTGACGAGATGTAATAAAGCATGGGATTGTTATAGCAAGTCTATCTATGGGCTATCTAATGTGTTGGAATATATGCCACCCTTAGTGCATTAGGCCCAAAACCCATTTTAGGGCAAAAACACAAATGAGAGAATATGTGGGAACAAAGTTGTGATTTCCCAAAATAGAATTTAAAATTCTAAAATATTGGTGGGAACAGTTATGCGGTTGCTAAGAGGGTGAGAAGTTATGGTTTTTGAATTTATTTGAATTATTAATAAATGAGGTATTATCTCATGATTCAAAGAGAACTATACGGGAACAGACGAGACATTCCCTATACCCTCTCTATGTGATATTCTCTCCTCTTTGTGCTCTCTCTTCTTTATAAAGTGCATTTGCCGTGTATCATTTTTGGAACCACCCTTGTGATCCAAATTCTGCTTGGGTATCTGTAAACGGAGTTGAATTCTACAGGTAAGCCCGAAATTCTTCATAATGAATATTACAAAAAGGGAAATTTGTAATTATATCCCAAATAAGAGAATTAATGAATAAAAAATCCAAAGATTCACAAAATTACCATAAGGTCCCAGGAGTAGCTGCTGAGGTTGTCATTAACAACATTATCATCCTTCATTAACAACCTCAATAGCTACTACTAGGACATTATGGTAATTTTGTAAATCATTAGGACATTTTGTTTATTAATTCTCTTATTTGAGACTTGAATGTAAATTTCTCTAAAAAATCATTTGAAATCGATACCTTTGATCAATTTTAGATTAATCTGTCAAAAGATTACCATACTTTCAACTGGAATCTTGACCCAGAAGTTTATAAATTGTAACATTTTGCCTGATCGTCATTGAGGTTATATTCGCCCATTAATTGATTAACTCTGTCAAAGCTAACAAAATAAACGCCACTTGTCATTCATGTCATTTTTGTATTTTTGTTTAATATATAAATTTATTTTAAAATTTTCACTTAAAAGTAACGTTGTCATCAAAGTTTTTCCCTAAAAGCATTGTTACTCTTGAAAAGGGTTCAATGTTGTCGTAAAATCTCCCAAATTGTATTAATGTCTCCCCAACTATTATTTAGGTTAAATTTGATAATTAGTTGACCAAACATTGACAAAAACAAAGTTATCAGAAACTCTTTGCCATGGAACCCAACAACTGGGATAATAAGTAAATGCATCGTGATCTTTTTTTTTTGGTTTCCTACCCAGTTTCCGGATCTTCGCCCCGACTAATTCGGATCCGACCCGCGTGAGTCTCCCAACGGTGGCTTCTGCATACACAAGGACTCGAACTCGAGACCTTGCTTAAGCTGGAAAAAACCGCTTACCACTTGATCCAACCAACCGTTGGTTGCATCGTCGATCTTTTCATTGTACATGTTACTTCACCTCTTTTGATTTTTTTTCCAATAATTTAGATTAGGTGTATTTTTAAAAGAAAAAAGCATTACCTATTTATAAATCTAAAATTAAAAAAATGAAGCAGATGACATGTAGTTTTGTCAGATGAACATATTTGATCAATTACTGGTCAAACTTAACTTAGTGACAACTGAAATTTGAGACAACATAGCTTCTAAGTGAAAACTTTTCGAAATAACATTGATTTTGAATAAAAACTTTGAAAACAGATTTACACCTAAACCCATATAAAAAAATAACGTGGATGCCACGTTTATTATCATCTCAACATATTTAATCAATTAACGGTGAAGACAAAATCACTACAATTTGAAAATTTTCAAGATGACAATGCTCATGAAAAAAACTTTCAAGACAGAATTAAACCTTAACACAGTTAAATATTCATCAATGTGTGTATATCAGTAGGTGTAAACAGGCTTCCCCTTCGCCTTATATTTCCAATCCTGTAGGCTGGCTCTTTTAAGCTGCTCGATATAAATGGGTGTGTGGGGTTGCAACCAATTTTCTTTGCTCCTCTCAAACGATAAGTTGGAAATTAATGTTTGGTTTAACGAAGGGAGAAGGGCGTGGGAAGGATTTAAATGTAAACAAGATGCCCACTTTTCTTGCTCTTATGGGAAAAGTGCATGGAAAGGATTCAAATGCAAGCAAGATGAGGCAGGAGAAGAACTTTAATAATATATCACTTTAGTTGAAATGATTAGAAAAGAAGACATAGAAGAGGGATTTTAACATTACCTTCTTAAGTTTAAGTAAAGATAAAACATTTCCAAACTAAAGTATACCTTTGATCATCTAAGTTTACGTGATATTTCAATTTGATCCATTAAACTGTAAATGCACACTTTTAATCATTTGTTGTTGACACCGTTAGTTTTACTTAACCTAAAACGGTGATTTAACAAATTTAGATGATGATTATACAATTAAATAATAATAAAATATTGTTAAATTTTAATATATATATATATATTAAATAATCAATATTTAAATATATTTTGACATCATTTAATTACAAAATGATGATTTAATTAACATTTTCTGTTAAATAAAACTAATGGTATTAACGATTAATGACTAAAAATGTCATTTTTAAATTTGAATGGCCAAAATCAAATTTAATGTAAATTTAAAATAACTAAACTGTTATAAAAGTAAGAGCTATCGGGATAAAGGATAAGAGAAGAGAAGAGAAGATAGGAGAGCAATGGCATTCAGATTTCTCTATATCATTCAACAAGTACAAGGCCCTATTTATAGGCTCTGAGAATGACATCCAAGAGTCATAACAATTAATAGTACAATTAATACATATATTAATTGTAACTCTTCGTACATTGAATAACTACTCGTTTCTCTGTAACCATTTATGAACAGTATTTATGATGAGGAATGTGAAGAGTCAATGGTCATCCACTTATTTAATAATATTTATAACACTCCCCCTTGGATGACCATTATGAATG
>JANTPZ010097195.1:0-73521 GCA_025593235.1 Vachellia pachyceras
CAACCCGCGGGCTGAGCCCGTTTTACCGGCTCTAGCGTGAACGACTGAACGTGTTCAGTTAGGATATATTTTAAGGATGTGAATCGTTGATCATTCAAATGAACGACTTTGACTATGAATAATGTAAGCAAACTTGGCCCAAAAAAAATTGTGAGGAAAGAAGACTTGAACAGGTACTTAATATAGGACATAATTAATTAATTTGAGGAGATTTTATAATAAAGTTAAGTAAACTATGTAATCATAGCATATATTACATTATCTCTATAAAATAGTAATATGTATTATTTTATATCAATTTATAAGTGCAAAACAAATTAATTTGAAGGAAAAATATAAATATAAATTTTAAATTAATTTATTTAACTTTTTTAATCTTCTTAAATTAATTAAATGTGTCTTATATTGAGTGTAATTATTTAGACTTGATAAAAAAATGTGTGTAGCGAATCTTGGTTGGTCAAGAAGGGAGTCACATGAAATTTTGTTGCGTGGTCGCATTAAGTGGCGATTTGCAAATTTGGAGAAAAGGAAAAAATGCTGGACGGAAGGAACTTGCACGTGATAGTTGATTTAATTTGTAGTTAATTTAAAATAAAATTATCAACATTAAAAATAAAAATTTACCAGTAATTTTAAAATTACAATGACTAACCATTTTAGATAGAATGAATTTGAGAGGTTTAAACCATAACTTTTAAATCAATGGACCAAAACCCAAATTTGAGCAAACAGACCAAAGGTATGTTTAAGCCTAGGACGTATTTATTCTCATTCCTCCATGTAGCCCACTGTTATTTAAATAATAGAGGTCCCCTTGGTATTGTCTACATGTTCAAAGATTTTAATAATATTTCTTCCTCTCTTTGATGTTGAACGCTTTTTAGAATAAATTTGTCGATTCTAGTGGTCAGATGAGTTATACAAAGGGTTATTAATTAACAATTTTCATTTTTAAAATTATTTTTGTGTTTATGTTAATTTAAAACTAAAATAAATTGGCCTTATATCATAAGGAAATCGGGCATTCCATAATTGTCCCTTCAAAAAGACCCGCGAGTAGTAAAAATGGTAATTTTGGAATTAAAGAAATACTTCCAAAAGTGCACTTCGTTCAACCTGTTTTTTTTTTGTTTGGATTCATATTATTGTCAGAAAAATTATCTACTATTGTCAAGAAGAACCGAAATCCTTGGTATGTGTGGGCACCTTGAGAGACCCCATACATCCATATGCAACAAATCAAACAGTTTACCATCGACAGATTGTGTCTAATAACCAAATGAACTAATTTCTCACAATGTTATAAATCAATTTTTAAATTATCGTTGTGAGAGGTACCCACATTTAGTAACTCAAGTAAGATTGTCTCAAGAAAGAAATTGCCTTGTTCAACAAAAAAAATGATGGCCTTTTGTAATGATAGATGTAAATGGTAAAAGTGCTCCCCACAAATATCACATTTCATATCACTCTGAGTCAACAATACATTTACTAATTCCTTCAAGTATCCAAGTACAACTAATTGGCGAAGTCTATGTAATGCAAAAAACAATTGATCTATTTAGGAACGCGGTAGAAAAAGATTATTTATCAAGTATAAGTAATGGAGCATGGCCAAATCTACATAAGCTTTACCAAACAATCATAATATTACTTATCTACATTACTGTTGTGTGCATGTGCAAAAGATTATTTTCTCCAACGATATAGAGCCAGTATCTAAGAACAATTAATGGATCAAGGCCAAATCTGTGCAAAGCCGAATACAAAATTCAAGAAAGCCATTTTGCCAAAATGTGACGGGTATTTTCGTCTCTAGAGATCTTCGCCCTTCAGAGTTCAGTCTCCATGGGCTACTACGAGTCATCCAAGAACACGGAGATAGAGAATCTTGCGTGCTTCTCGCTCAAGAGTGAGAGGCAGCTCCCGACTAGATCTATTATTCGCCGGCGAGAGGAAAAAAGCAGCAAAAAGAAAGAATCTAGCCCGATCCATGTCATTAACAAAAACCAAAGGGTAGAAAACATAGCATCGCAGTTACTGTAAAATTAGACTGGCTTTTGTTGGCTTATAGGTGATCGTAAAAGTTCCGTTTTCGGGCGGCACTCCCAGCATGTGCCATTGCAAGGCCCGCATGCTGATAGATACGACGGAGTGCCTAGACCAGCTCATATAACAACTGAACTAAATCGATGCTAATATAACCAACGAAGCTAAGATACTACGATGGATTCTGAACTAGATCACATTCAGCACAGAAGTAATGTAGTATTGTAGTTCTTTGATCCAATGGTTTAGCAAATGACTCAAAGAAACACCAAAGCAAAATTGTGAAATTGCAAGCTTCAACAACAGGAGCAGATAATAGGAATGAAACTAAAGTACCTTGCGATATGTGGTACCGTCAGGTTCAACAGTCCAACCAGCCTCGTCGCAGAGAGCCTTCAAGACTTCATTGTTGTCGCAGTGCTTGGGGAGTTTGTGATTGCCATACATTCTCCGACCAGAGAAGATCTTCGCCGCTATGGCTCTTCGCCTCCTCTCTCCTCTTGT
Organism: Vachellia pachyceras; assembly: GCA_025593235.1. NCBI lineage: Eukaryota > Viridiplantae > Streptophyta > Magnoliopsida > Fabales > Fabaceae > Vachellia > Vachellia pachyceras. The sequence goes on from JANTPZ010097195.1 coordinate 2,557, forward strand.
TGTTTTCCCTCTCCCTCCAGGTTAGTAGCCTCGTACCGGACGTCATCTTGCTCGCCAAGAAAGCTCTCAGACGGAGAATGATATTGGAAAAGGAACTGGAAGAGCGTGAATCGGAGGTATAATTGCCAGAATTTTTAGCAGCGGAAAATATCAAAAATTAAAACCAAAACGCTTCACGCCTCTGGATCGATGAATCAGTACGGGAAAAGGGAAACCAAGAGAAGCTTGACCAAAAAATTTTAAATACAAACCCTGCTGTAGTCGGAAAATTTCATCAAAACGACATGACTCCGCAGCTGAAGCACAGCTCCAGCACGACGGAGCTGCAAATCGGAGCGAAACGGCAACAGATGAGGGAGTTAAAAAGCACAAATCGGTGGACTCCAGATCGGGGAGTAGATCGCTGGAAAGAAGCAAAACGACAGCGGTTTATTGAGGGGAGCAGAATCCAAGCGGTACAGATCTAGGCGGATAGAATTCAGAGGTCGATTGATTGAGATCGGAATAACATGCTGGCCGAGAGACTGGTCGGAAAACTGGAAACGATATCCATGAGAAAACCAGGGAAACGTGAAGGGAGGAGCAGAAGAACCATCATAGGCTGAAAAGAAAATGAAGGGATTTCACAGAGGGGCAGAGCATTGGACTAATTCGAGCAGAAGGCGAAACGGGCCATCATTGATACTGAACTTACGGTAATGCCATTGAAACATCCGCTTGTGTGAATCAGAGAGATAGAGGGTGGTGACCGGTGAGTAGATTGTGCTTCGAAGCGTGTGACTAGGCTACGTGCGAATTTTGACTGACCCAAATTCTTGTATTTGTATATGAGCTCTTTATTAAATTGATCATTTTCATGGCAAGTAATTAATAAGCAAAACGGTGGATTGAAAATAGCGGGCAAAATGATGAGTAATTGTTTGATTTGCACGTTGAAATCACATTACATGTAAATTAAGATAAAACTCATTTTATATACTTACCTAGAAATTCATATAATCACTCTTTCAACAGATTCTCAAACATATACTAAGCCACTGACAACAATATAGTAAATTAAGATGTGACTCTATGTTGAAAAACGTGTTTATATTTAGTACATAATCGTATCTTGAAGAGTTACATTTATTAAGATGATACATACACTTTAATAAAATTAATTAATAGCAGATACATTTATAAATAATTATTACTCCTCTTTGATTCTCAATGTACAACATATTTACTTAAATTAATTAGATTGAGGATATTAGTTAAGTTAGTTAATATGATACCTTTTTTAAGTACCTTAATACTCTTCTTTAATTCCCCAAATCTCTCTCTTACTTGATTATTATTATTAATAGGGGTAAAGGATTGATGAGTATGATAAATGAGTCTTACATTGAAGATAAAAATCATACTCCTCGGTTAGATCTTATGTTAAGATCGGACGGGTGTTATTGTTCTTGTAAATGTTGTTTGGATCAGGGCTGCATCGTACATGTGTATTAGAAAGAGTTGACTTATTTTTTTTTTGGTGAAAGAGAGTTGACTTATTTTCCAATAGAAAGAGTGGACTAATGACTCAACATTTTGAAGCTTATTTGCTATTGAGAGAGAGAGAGTATTAATTTGGTTGGGAATCGTATAAGGAATATATGTGTGTGTGTGTAAATGATATGTTTACATTTTTATATATGGAAAGAGTATAAATGATATGTTTATCAAGATTTAGTTAGAAATTCAACAACATTAAAGTAAGTAGACCATTGTTTCCTTTGTATAAAAAAAAATTAAGTAGACTATGAAAAAAATTAAAAATTTTGATTTTTCTGAAACAAGTTGTAATTTAGAATCTATGAAGGGTTTGTTTGATATTCCGTTTTGAAAAGCTAAAAATTCGTTCAATAGTATTTTTCCATAAAATGAGATAATCTACTCCATATATTTACCTTGACTTATGTAAAAATATTTTCTACCGCGTTCCCAGACGGGTAGAATAAACCTTAATTGCAAAGTTTCACCCTTCTATCTCTATATCTTTCAACGTCTCCATGCCTTTTGGGTTGAATTTTGAGAACGTGAGGAAGTGATCCTGTCTATGCCCTCAAAACTCTCATATTCTCTATTTTTTTAAACTAAATACATGTATTTTATTATTGGAGGTAACTATGTTCGAGTCATTAAATGTGAAAACCTCTTTTAACATAGAATTGAACATTAAATCTCTACATTATAAAGGCTCAGTCTTTTCTGTTAGACCCAGCCCCCATTTGTTTGTTCCACTTTATCCAGCAGTTGATGTTCATATAAAGATAAAGTGTGTGTTTGAGAATTCCATTGGGAAAAAGAAATTTACAGATTCCGAGTTATTTTACGGATTTTAAAATGGTTTTACGAATTTTCAAAATGATTTTTATAAATTTCGAGATGGTTTTTGTTTTGGCTTGCGTGCTCGTTGGGAAAATGGATTTCCCAAACAAGCACAAAAACAGGTTTATATGTGTGTTTGGGAACTGGTTGGGAGAACGGAGTTCAGTTGGGAGAATGGAGTTTACGGATTTCTAGATGGTTTTACGGATTTTGAGATAGTTTTTACGAATTTTAAGATGGTTTTTACGAATTTTAAGACAGTTTTATCTCGGCTTGCGTGCTCGGTTTTGGGAACCACGTTCCCAAACCAGCACTATAACTCGCCACGAACGGTAACAGATACTGCACACATTGAATGTTTGCATCCCCACTTCATTGTTCTAACAGTTAGTTACGAAACATAACTTTGGAAGACATTATGGAAACATGAGTTCATTTTGGCAACGGTACTAGGAAACAGAATACTATATAGAGTGACAACTTATATGTGTGCAAAGTCGTAAGGCTATTCATATTACAAATATTACTACAAGTCTATAACTGCATATCCAGTCTTTGACGCAGCATGCAGTAGAAAACAATTCTTATTTAATTTTTGGTAAAAAAATAAGGCAATTGATTACGTAGCTTGAAGCAAGAGCTGGAAAGGCCAAGCTACTATATTTTGAAAAAAGGTGCTGCTACGGTGACGAGACAATTCACTACTACAAAATGTACTTTTTACATCATATTTTTAACACAATTGACGCCCTTTCTAAGGGGGGCGTGTATATGAGGGGCATAGAAAGACAGGGCATATGGCGCCCTACCTCATGTAAGTCGCCGTAGGATAGCCTACGGCGCCTTACATTTTCATTGTATGGCGCCGTACATTTCCACGTAGGGCGCCGTAAGTGACACTTATGGTGCCTTTTTTCGAAATGTAGGGCGCCATAAGTGTCACGTACAATGCCCTACATGTGAAATGTAGGGCACTGTAACTTTTTTTTAAAAAAATTCTTTTCAATTTTATTTAACGCCTCTACATCTGATTCAGTTTGTAGTATAAGTAATTGTACAACAGATCAAGTTCAGACATAATAAACATAATTCATCAAGAGTTAGACGAATATATCTACCTAAGCCAAGTCCCCTTATGGCAGCGAAACGCAAAAGTCATTAACTCATTTTCTAAGCAAAGATCATTGTACATTTGTGGTAGAGTAACACAGTACAATTCAATAATCTAATGAACCATATAAAAGTCGAAATGAAGAGTTAGAAACTATATATATTCACCTTGAAGAACATAAACAATATTTACAAATCAAGAAGACGTTTAGCCAACAAATCTCTGGTCAAATCAATGTCATCAGCCATGTAAGCATCATCATTATAAAAAATCTACAAATGTAATAACAATTATTAGATCAATTCAACAAATTCATCAAACCAAATGATTAAGTAATCAATATTTGATAGATTACGTATGACCTCTTCTAAATCTGTAATCAATCCACTTTGAATGATACTATACATGTAACCGATAACATAATACCCGCACTCAGTATTCCCTGATTGTCGAGGACACTAAAAGATAAAAAACATGTTAAAACATATAAAGGGATAAAACGACTTTCAATGAAAGAACTTAAAGTCAAAGTACTTACTTTTATTTTTTTTTTTGGTGACAAAAGTACTTACTTTTAGATAATACCATTGTGTGGTTCTATTTTTACCTTCACGTTTACCGCCCATAATTCTAAATGTCTTAAGTGCACTGCGATTGAATTGACAATCGTTACATATGAAAACAACATATTTAAACATCTTTCAAAGCAATAATTTACAAATGGAAAAACTTACGTATCAAAAATGTATTTTTACTCATTCCCTGCCTTTCTGCCAGCTAACGGATCAAACCAATACACAGTATTTACAAAGGGGCAGACAACACAAAGACTCCAATGATGACTACAACAACACATATAAATGAAAAAGAAGTTAGGAAAACAAGCAAATTATTACAAATTCGGCTAAATGTATTGAAGGGATAACTATAATTCCATACTTTTCAATTATTGGCACTAGGTAACACGCCTTTGGATTATTGTCTGCTCTTATTGTGTTCCCAACATAATACACTCTTTCTTCTAGAGAATTATAATTTCTCGTTGTATGCGCAGGACATATAAATCCATACAAATTAGCTCTATAAAGGTCGATGCATATGTTGTGAATGATATATTAAAGAGTTAAATAATAAAGAAAATAATGAATTATATAAAACCTAAAAATGACATCATCAAATGAAGATAAGAACATAAAAAACTTACATGATTGCAAATTGTTTCACATCATCATTGTTGATAATGAATTCATACGTTATATCATGACCAACTAGAATTGACATAGAATGGTGCGTAGTAGCTTGCCTGTAGAAATAAGCTTGGGCAATGGCACGTATTGGCTCATCCAGGTAGAGAGTACAATGCTCTCTAACTTCTTCTGCGAGGGACCTAGGAGAAAGGTCACCCAGTGCTACTGTCTCAGGGGCATTATTGCTCTCTTTACTTCTGGAAAATACAGGGGAATCCATATTCTTCAGTTCGTCAATCAGCTTCCCCGATTTTAGGAAAGCTCTCATCTCAGCTTTCATCTCATCTCTCATCTGAGCTTTAATCTCAGCTCCCAACTCAGCTATCATCTCAACTCTCATCTCAGCTTTTACCTCCTCACGCAGATTGTCCATCATCTGGTTTTGTATATGGCGTTCATCGTCAAACTTAGCTAGGAGTGATTGCTGCATCTCAGCTACTCTAGATTGAATTTGAGCTTCAGTAGACTGTTGAGATTGTCGTCCAAAATATTTTCCTAGACCTGTTCCCCTCGACTCCCTTGAACTTGGCCTCGGTAATCTAGCTTTCCAATCACCATCGCTAAGATGTCCATCCTCCCACTTTGAGTGGAAGTCCCTTGGCTGCTCTGCTGAGTAATGTCATCATGCATCGTATAATACATCATAAGTGAGGTACCAATAAACCGAACAAACAATCAATGTAGTAATTATATGTTAGCACTTACAATCTTTCCAGCCACCTCAGGAACTGCTTCATTTATATACTTACCGCCTTTCATCCTCGTTGCTTTCCATTTTTTGTGATGTGGAGGAGGAGCAGGAGCCTGAACGACAATGGCGGGATCTGAGGCGGATGCCTCCTATAATCTTTGTTGCTCCTCCTCCATAATCTTTTATTGAGGCTTTCTGTATCCGCCACAAGACAAATAATGCGGATAGATATTTGCAGCACCCTTTTATTTGTTGGCTTCACTTAATTCCTATTAAGGTATAAGAGGGAAATCTAAGTCAGTGATAGCAACAAAATGTAGACAAAAATTCATATGTGATAACTGAAGGATGTTACCTGAAATTGTGGATCTTGCCGTGATGCCACAAATAGCCTCCAGTCTTCGGGGGACAGAAACGGATATTTCTGACATAGATCATCTTTCTTGACCCCCGAACATAATATCATGTCAGCTTGTTCTTGAAGTCTTTCCACCATATGCGAACAAGCCCCATCCAGTGCTTCTTCATTTCCTTAGTGTTTGGAACATCATAGGTTTGCTGCAAAGTACAACATTATCTAATGAAATTTGAACAAATCGAAATAAAGACATAAATGAAATGGTGTTGAAAGTTACATACCAAATTTCTTGCCATATCATATCTCGTGTTTCTTGTGGAACAGACCGCCATGCAGGATAAAGTATGTTAACTCTACTTCGTGCCAAATACCCTAAATAGATGATAAATCGAGCTTGCTCATCACCGATAGGATTCATATCAGCATCGAATTCTATATGCACCTTCTCCCGTTGTTGGCGACGACGTGCAGTCAAGGAGGCCATAGTCGTACATCCCCTAACCTTTTTCATAGTCGGCTCAGGCACGAACATTGGGTTTTCATCTACGTGTCCATCACTGTGTGACTCATCAGAATTCGCCATATTTCTGTTAAGAAATCAGAATGAATAAAGTAAAAATCAGCATAATAAAGTAAAATAGCATGAATAAAGTAAATCAGCATGATATATCATGTGGGGAACTCGAACATACATTATTCTTTGCTCTTAATACAAGATCCAATATAATTGATTGGTTTTGAAATATTAAAGAAGTTAAATAGTGTAATTATATAGCATATATGACATAATTTTTCTGAAATATTTATATGTACTATTAATTAACTTAAAATTGGTTTGTACATTATATATATGTGTTATATGAATTTATAAATAAAGCAAAACCATCATTTCAGACATTGTTGGCCTTGTTTTCTGCAGATGGTTGGGTGGTTGGGTGTAAAGCAAAGCAATCTCTATAATTTTCTTAACTTCTACATCATATTCTTTAGGGTCTAAGGTATTATCCACCAACTCTAAGTGCATGCCTCTCTCGTACAGTTTCCAAACCTATCAAGTGGGATGAAAGTGAAATGGTATATAATCAAAGGCTAGAAAAGATAAAAGCATTTACTTATTTAAATATTTATTACTCCCTTCAATTCTTAACATAAGAGCTACCTAGTTAGCTTTACTTTAATCCTAAAACATAATGCCCTTAATTTACTTTATGTTCCAAAATTAATAATGTTTTCCAAATTATTATATTCCTATTGATTGTACATATTAAAAAGGTTTGTCCTAATTAATGGGTAGTTCTAATAAAAAATAATTAAATTAAAATGATATTTTAGGAAAATCAATACATCTTTTTTAAAATAACTAACTAAACCTTCTTAATCTATACAAATTAGTTATTTAAACCAGAGGGAGTATTAGATTCTTTGACGTGTAAGGAATAGCTTTTCTACAAGACTTATCCTAAAGTTCTCATAATAATTAAAATACTACTTATTGGAGGAGGTATTCGTTTGTACATTATTTATATGATGCCATTGGAAACAAAAAAAAACGCAATTGTCTTCCCAAAGGTCCAGTAGGCCTTCTGCAATTGAATCCCTCCCACAAATCATTTTTTCCTTCAAAAATAATGCGAAACTTCCATGTAAAGAAGAATAAGAACAAGAGAAATACCAATCTTGAATGGAAGTTGGCCGAAATTAATCTGAAAACCAATAAAAAAACCACAAACAAACATGCATTGCATTTTTCATATTTAACCTTAATAAGAAAACTCAAAATGCAGTAACCATAACTCAAAGGATCAACCTAAACAAACATGCGAAGCAACGAAGGACGGCAGCGACGCAATGAAGCAACGAAGCAACAAATAACAAAACCAAGCAACAAAGCAATGACGGCAACGAAGCAACAAATAACAAAACTAAGCAATGACGAAGCAACAAAACCAAGCAACGAAGCAATGACAAAGCAACAAATAATAAAACCAAGCTAACGGCGGCGGTGGCGAAGCAAGGACAGAGAGACGACGACGAAGCTAACGACGGTGAAGACGGCTAATGACAGGATGAAGCTAACGGCGGAGAAGACGGCTAATGGCGGCGTGGTTTAGCTATGGGCCTTGGGGGACCGGTGGTTCGTGCGGCTGTGCTAGGTGGGGATGTGAGGTTTGGGCATGGGTTTTCAACTTTTCGGGGGGTGGGGGACCGAAGGGGCGTGGGGGGCTGTTATTAGCAGAGCCCCTTTTGGCGCCCTACCATTAAAGTAGGTTGCCAAAAGAGACCCTTTAGCGCCCAACTTTAGTGGTAGGACGCTAAACAGTTGCCCTTTGGCGCCCTCTTTTGGAGGTAGGGTGCCAAAGGGCAACCCTTTGGTGCCCTACATGCAAAGTAGGGCGTCAAAAGGCACGTCAACATCTTAAAATTTCAAAAATACCACCGTCTTCATTTTTTACTCCTTTTTTTTAAAAAATGACACGAATTTTAGTAGTAAAAATTATACTCTGTAGTAGTGATTATGAGTCTATTTGGGATATGGTTGCAGAATCACGTTCATGCGAATCGGAATAAAATTCATTTTAGATGTTTACCTTATAACTTGTAAATTATGTTGAAAAAAATATTTTCCACTGTAATCCAAATAGATACTATTTCGTTTGAAAACGTAGCTGAGTGGCATTAAAATATGAGATGGGGTTACCTGATATGATAATAATTCTTTATTAGCAAGATGAATATATGTCATACTCCATCTTATTTGTAGTGTAATTTACATGGTAAACGAGATGTTATATTTAGGACACAATGGAATATATTATTTGGGTTGATATTTTTTTATCATTTAAATTTGTTTCTATTTTAGTTTTGATCCATTAAATTTTGAAAAAAAATTGGTCCCTTAAGTTTTAATTTTTTTAAAATATTAATCCTTATAATTTAATAAAAGTTTAGATTATTTTACCCTTTGAAAGATTAAAATCCTTGAGGAATTAAAGACTGTATTAACTCATTATTTTTCCTAATACGAAATTAGATTCTTAATTTTCTTGACTAAATAAAACTCATTAAAGTCTCTCTTTTCCTTTGTTTTCTACTAAGCAAATAGAAAAAGAAGAAGAAGAAGAGTAAATGATTGAAGCGAATAAACAAACACATAAATACATATATTGGATGAGAATTGAAATGAATAAATAGGATTGGTCCTAAAACAAGAATTGCAAGTTCTGATAGCGAAATGGTTATAGAGACCTAAAGCCTGAAACAAAGAATGTGGTTGGGACGAAAAGAGCCAAAGTCCATTTTTCTATGCACCAGGCACGCTTGTCTGACCTTCAAACTTTGAAAGTTCCAAGTCTGTGAACGCAAGGGTAATTTCGGAAATTCATCTGAAAAGATCCACATGGCCCAAGCAGGCATCTTCGCGGCACCAGTTTATACTTTGTATGGCCCATGTCTATAGAAAAAAGTTTTATTTGATCGGTTTTAAAAATCATTTTATTAAATTTTTTAAAATGTTAATTTTATCATTAATTTATTATATATAAATTATATTCTCACCTATTATAGTGAATATTAAATAGAAATAAAGTTGAATATTAGTTGGGTTTTAATATATAAAAAATATCAAAAACTTTATAAATTTATACTACAAACAATGTAATTTATTTCAATTGTCAAGTAATGTGAGAAGATATATGATATATCACTTATAATAAATATTTTGTTGACCACTTCAAGTGGATATATCATAGCTTAACTGAGATGTTATTTGGGGTTTGATGATGTCGATGATTTAAAACCACCTGGCAATTATAACTTCCTCTCATCAAATTATATTTTAAATGATTCGTTTCACTTAAATTTTTTTATATTAAGAATCTTATATTCTTTTAATTTTGATTTTTATGACATCACATTTTCTAAATTGATTTACTGGACTCATCTCAAACCTAAAAGTTGAGCAATTAAATAAATTATTATTATTCTTTTGTAAGAGTGCAGCTTTCAGCTTTAACATTTTAGAATACATTTCATTGGATATAAAATTGTTGCAAAATATATGCTAGCTCAGTATACAATTTTAAATTTCTTTCATTATATTTTTAACATTTAGATAAGTTTAATGATTTAAAAAAATTAATAAATGGGATTACTTTGTTTCAACAAAGCATACTTCTTAAACAATTGAATATACATACGGGTCATATAAAAATGGTATTTCATAATTATGTGCCCGCATCATCTAGTTTTCTCCTTCCCGTTTTTTTTTGCCAATATCTAGTTTTCTCCTTCCAGTCATTAACTATTATAATTTTATATCATCCAATCAAATGTTTCCTTCACATTTATAGTCTTATATATAAATTTCTGTAATCAAACGCGAAATTACAGATATAAAAGCTCAAAGAAATATATAAAAATCGTAAGGCAATATTTCAGTCTGTTTTTATTCTGTTTAATAACCAAAAAAGGTGCAAACGATAAGCATAATCAGCTAAATATATATATATGTATATATCAATCGATAATAAAATATATTTCCATCAACATCGGATTAAATTTATTTTAGATAAAACAAGAAACCCAATTGGCAGGAAAAAGAGATAAAACAAGAAATCCTATTCAAACTTTTAGGACAACAATTTGCATTATTTTTATAACCTTCAGGTCATGTACATGTAACTATTTTTTGTCTTTAAAATTTTACAATAAAGAAATTGCTTCTGTATTATTAGTTTTGAAATTAAAAACTATTTGCCCATTATTTATTTGGCATTCATATTATAAACATCTTTTATTTAGTATCAAAAATATCCTCAACATCTCAATTGACCTTGACCTGCCAGTGCCACTGGCAAGGCAAGAACAAGGATATGAAATTACGAGTATAATTTATTAATATGTATTTATTATTTATAAAATTAAACAAATTAAAAGGAGAGAGAGTGTGTTGGAGGTTGACTGGTTCAAAGGCGATAAATCCAAAACGGGGATCCGTTATTAGGACGGGGAACAGGACGTTGCAAAAGCAGTGTCTCGTAGATGCGAAAGAGCACGTGCTATTGTTCGGCGCACGTGCGTGATAGTGACTCAGCGATGCATGCGTTGTGTGAGCCATGAGCGAGCCGTGCCTGAAGATGTTGTTGCTTGCCACCTCCCTGCCACTATCACGTGGCATTCTAGGTCCCACTCTCCCTCCTATTATTTCTCTTAGCCTCCAACGCATCATGGTGTGCGTGGAATACAGTCGCCTGACCACATAAATTATTCTACCCTTTTGCTTTTGCTGGACCATATAAATTACAAGCAGTAGAATTCTCCTTCTTCCTCCTCCTGGCCTGTTTGGTATGTTAGAATTAATTTTGATAGATATGGAAATGGATATAGATATGAAAATGGATATGGATATAGAAATGAGGATGGATATGGAATTTGAAAGTACGTTTGGTATGTCATGGAAATGGAACCCAACTTTTTATTTAAAAAGACCAAAATACCCTTTAAATTAAAAATTAAAAATTAAAAATCCCCCATTCTTCACCCCCAGAAAGCGAACGTCAGAGATTGTAATTGCCTTCGTCAGGTCACATAGGAGAAAGCGATCAGACCCAGAACGACATGCAGCTCGGAGGTAGTTCATCACATAGCGGGTAATAGGGTGAAGACAATTGCCAGGAACTGCTGCTTTCGTCGGGTCACATCGGATTAGGTTCTCAAGTTCCATGAAAATGGCTCTAATTGCTTCACCTAATCTATTCCAGATTGTGATTGCTTCATTCTTTAGAAACGCTGAAGTGTTGATCCTTGGTAAATCTCCATGCAAGAGTGAATTAATCATATTTTATCTATTATATTTGTAGCATTTTATAGGATCTTGATGATATTAGTGGGCTTTCATTGATATTAATTGCATTAATTATTATTAATTGTAATTACATGAAATTAAAATTTATTAGGGATCAATGGTCATACTTTTCATCATTTTGTTAAATAATTAATCCTAGAATATTTGATGCTATATGATTCAATTTTTATTGTAGGTACTGACGGAAGAGATTAGGATAAAAAGCTTTGAATTTGCAAGCCTTATAAGTATCTTGAGAATTTGGGCTATCAATTGTAATGGACATTATCCATATATTCATTCCATTGTCCAGCTGCCACCTAAGAGAGCTGGGCTAAACAATTATGGGCTGCACAATTGATCCATTAATTCATTCCCAGCACATTGGGGCCACGAGAGCAGAGGGGATACAAGGGGCATCACATTAATTGATCAAGAAACATTAATTGATCAAGCCACTCACGCACAAGGGAGACAGAAGGAATCAGTTGATTAGAGGGGGAATTAATCGAGACACCTGGAGGAGAAAAGAAGATCCTGGCCACCCACGTTCTCATTCATTCCAGACAAGCAAGCCGCCACCAAAAATCCAATCTTCGCATTCCATTCAGCGCAGCAAACACCAATTCATTGATACCTATTCATTAACAAAGAAAAAGCTGCCACCAATACCAAAAAAAAAAGGAATTCATCCATTCATTATCCATCAATCACCCCATGCACTCACAAGCGGCGCACTCAAAACCACGCGCACTCAAAACCACCTTCTTTTAATTATCCTATCTCCAATCATTGAAAATCATCACACCCTGGCGGCCACTGTCTGATTCCTCCACTCTCCATTATTCCACAAGCTGCCAGCACATTCCAGAGAGACCCATTATATTCACTCCTCACCCATCATTCCTTTTCCATTCATTCAGCAACTATTCGGACAGCACACACACAATATAATTAATCATTCATCCCATCTCCATTCTATAAATACATGATCAGCTCATCAATTGGTGGGGGCTGTCGTTGTTCTGTTCTTGGCTTCAATTTCATTCCAAAATGACGATGACTATAGTCTTTATTCTGCTGGAATTATTCATGAAAATCCTTGGCTAAATCCATCTGTCCTACGGTGATGATGATGCTAACCGGAGTCCTTGAGCAATCAGGGGAGTTCTCTAAATTTTAATTTCACTTTCCAATCTTTGTATGTGCAAATTATAATTCTAGGGTCTAGAGGTTATGATTTGAATGTATGCAAGATGATTATTATCGGTTGATGTAATCTGGGTTGTGATACTTGTGTTAGATTGGTACTTTGGATTGTGATTGAACTATAGCACTACTTTTGTTATTCAATTGCTTTCCTCTATTCTCTTGAAATCAATTGATTTACTAGGTTTCTAGGAATTAATTGGAGGTAGAGAGGATCTTTTATAGATCTAATGTGAGCTAGGCACTTAAGATATTCCTAATTGATTAATTGAGTCTAGGTTTAGATTATATTAAAAGGTTAGGAGTATTGATAAGTAAGGGTTTTTACTGGTCCTTGTGCTTAGTTAAAAAGAGAACTCAACATTAAAATTGGGCGATGAAGGTTAGTGGATTCAATCACCTAAGACATTCATTTTATAAAATTTAAATATATCCTTTTAGTTCATTTTAATTAAAAAAAACAACAATTGATACTTCTTGGTTAATTTCTTATTTGCACTTGATTTTTAGTAATTCAATATAGGTTTCACGTAAAGATCAACCTAGGTTAGTGCCATTATATTGCATTCTAGTTTAGTTTTTTTTGTTTGTGCCTTCACGATAAGGCATTCATCAAATTGTGTAATTGCAATTAATAATAATTAATGGGAAATAGAGGAGAAACCGAAGAAGATGCGATTGTAGACTTGTTGTTCACTGGGAAATAGAATCCGAAGAGCAACATTGGAAGCTTTGATCCATCTTGCAATCTCATCTTCGAGGTCCTGCCATGGCATCTTGTGAACATATTCTTAGCCTCTGTGACCTAGAAAGCATTCCTCCTGTATTGCAGATCTGCTACAGTGCGTTCATGGTCAAAGACGGAGGAGTGGGAAGGAGAGGACGGAGCTTAGGTGCTACAGTGCGTTCATTGGAAGAGAAGCTCACCGGCGGTGGGTTATAAGTTTGCCGACGGTGGGCGTAGAAGTTTGTCGAAAGAGGAGTTTGCCGACGGAGACTTGTGGTTGAAACAGGAGGAGGGCAGAAAGGAGATAAGGGACATTGAATTACAAAACTGAGGCTGGATGATGGATTTCAATTTAGGGCATTTTGATGGAACTGGCTTCCATCATACCAAACATGGAATCTTGATGGAAATGAATTCCATTTCCATTTCCTTGCCTCTAATTCCATCATACCAAACAGGGCCTTGTTTTTTTTACCAGAAGTATAATTTACCTTCACATCCAAGACTCCAATGAGTCTTGATATTTATAGAAAAGCAAGTTATGTAGCTAATATTAAATTAGGTTAATGCGAATATTAAATTATGTTAATATTGACATGTTTTGTGATGGCTCTACAGAAGCACGTTTATACAAGTTGAGATAAAATTTCCATCACATACTTATCTCGTGAACAATAAATGATGTTGAAAAATTAACTTCCATCGCTAATCCAAAGGGACAAAATATCACTATGCACACAAGTTAAACAAAGGACATTTAGCTTGCTAAGTCATCAAGCCACATCAACATAATTGATGGTGTTAATGCCACATCATCATATTTAACACTGTCAAGGTTTTTATGGACCAATGTTTTAAATAGAAGGAAATTTGAGGGATCAAAAACTTCGATTTGAAAGTACAAGAACTAAAACAAAATTGAGGGTAAATGATAAAGACTGCACTTTATGTTAACCCTATTAAATGAAAGGGTCACTAATATTTTGTTCAAGTTTATTTAATAATATTTAGAATATTTTATGGTGCAAACACTCTAAAGAATTTTGTTTGTTGTATTCAGCATTCTTAATTTTTGTTTGTGCATCCAGCATTCTTAAATAGTTTTCAAGTGTGTCCATTTATTTTTTTGTGTATTGAACACCTTAATTTGCTAAGTCCAAAAAATAATTTACCGTGTTAAATGTACATGACAAATACTTTAACTTGTTGAACATAACACAAAATAAGTGTTTGATGCATGTAAAATTAATATGTCCACCTTCACCCTAAATTTAATTTAAAGTATTTTACGAGATTTTAAAAATTTTATATCATGAAACTGTTGCAAAATAATTACAAGTATGTTAAAATCAAATCCATTGTTTTTGAAGTTTAAAAACAATAACGTATCATTTTACTACATATTTGAAAAGCTTACCAACGGCCCTTAACAAATAAATACAATTGCTCCAAGTTTCTATAAGCTTACCCAATTGTCTATTTTTTTTTTTTTGCTTTCTTAAAAAAATAAAATAAAAGGCCCAGTTCTGTCAACTTGGTCCTATATCAATTATCAATACAATTCAATTGGTCTATTCACAATCAAGCTATGAGAGGCCTAATTTTCCAATCTCAATCTTTTTAATTACCAATGTCAAATTGTTAAAATCTCAATCAATACTAATTCATAAATGCATATGTTAAGTCGGAGTCATTTCGCTCAATTGACACCCAACACCATCTTAAGCCCTAAATTAAGCTATAAATTAATCATGCATTACATTTAAACTATAAACATAGATGAACTGATGAGCACATGTAAATTATTCACACATTATTTCCCTTTGACTTTGCATGTGCATGCTTATATATCACTCCCTATTACTAGGAATGATATTTACTCTTTTACGAAATAATGCAGCTTCATGCTAGGTTCCCAACCAGAATTCTGATAATCATACACCAAGTTGAAATCCATAAGAAGCTTAAAAGATGAAGAGAAGTTACTACACATGGAAGAGAGATAGAGGGGTCAAAGTCAAACCATTCAGCCATCCATTGCTTCACATCTTTGCTCCATAATTTCACGTAAGGATGCGGAATAAGTTGAGGTTTGGCTATGGTCTGTCTTGTGACAACGTACCATGATCGACTGCTCCACACTTTAGAGTGATTTTGTAGAAGAATCAAAGGTTTGGCTATAACTGTCTTGAGATGATTTTATCTCAAGGGCCTTGAATCTCGCACCCTGGTCAATCTCCCGACCCTTGATTACGGGTGCTTGGATAGGCAATTTTCCTTCAAGCATGCAAACGACAGAGGACATTGATGGTCTCAGAGTTGGAGATGGGTTAGTGCATAAGAGTGCCACCTCTAGCATTCTCATGGCTTCCTCTGAGGAGTAGCTTGATTCAAGATTCGGATCCACAAGCTCAAAAAGGTTCCCTTGCTCTTGAAGAACATAGGCCTTTAATTGCATCAAAGTATCAAATTGTTATAAATTCAACTGAATCATAATTTATGAAGAATATTGAACATCACCGATGCTAAGCACAAGAAGTGTAACTAACCCAATCAAGAAGATAAACAAACTCCTCTTTTGGCTTGTAACTCGTGTTGCTTTTTCCGCTTACAATTTCCAAGGCAACTACTCCAAAACTATAAACGTCTGCTTTGTCAGTCAAGTATCCTCGCATTGCGTACTCAGGAGCCATATAACCACTAAGTTGAGAACATGCAGCGTTAATGGTCAGGTCACAAAACAAGGAATGTACAAACAAAGCATGTCGTAAAACCTATTAAAACTATAACAAATTTGATAAGTGAAAAGATATTCTAGAGCACTAACATTGTTCCCGCTATTCTTGTACTAATATGAGTGTTCTCAACTTCATCAAGCTTAGCTAAGCCAAAGTCTGATATCTTGGCATTCAAATCTTTATCAAGTAAAATGTTTGTTGCCTTAATATCCCTATGAACAATTTTCAATCTTGATTCATCGTGAAGATGAGCCAATCCTCTTGCGATTCCTATACATATCTTCATTCTTGTAGGCCAGTTCAAGTGTATCTTTTGTCCTTGACCACCTAATATTAATATCAATGACATTTTCAGTTAAATAAAACCATATATGGTAATTTTTTGACTTATAAAGAATCCAAATAATCCTTACCAAAAAGTGCACTGGCAAGATTGTTGTTTTGCATGTACTCATATATTAGCAGCAGTTGATTTCCTTCAACACAACAGCCATAAAGCCTTACAAGATTTGGGTGTTGTAAAGCAGATATCATTCCAACTTCATTAATAAACTCATGATTCCCTTGTTTTGATTTTGAAGAAAGCTGCTTCACAGCTATAACAACACCATTTGATAGTATACCCTGCAATTTAATCAATTCATTTTGTCTCAATTCTCATATTGATCTTTCTTAAGCATGATCAACACATATCTTTTTGTATTACAAGTGCATTTAGTTATTTAATGTTGTTCAAATATAGATATTATAGTGCATTAAAATTTACCTTGTACACTGGTCCAAAACCTCCTTCACCGATCTTATTTCTTGGGGCAAAGTTATTAGTGGCAACTTTGATTTGTTTTAACGAGAAATAACCCGTTTTTAGGTTTGAAAGTTCTGCATCAAAAGGAGGTTATATAAGTAAAAGCAAAGTACATTGAAATTACGAATTTGCAAACATCGCTATTTATCCATTTAAACTTGCATGTTGGAGTTTAGGCATATAAAAACCATGCTTTTTTTGCAATATGATACCAAATTATGCATAGATGTATGAGCTTTACTATTTTAAAATTTGATCTTACGTGCATCTTTTAAGTCCTTGCCACCTAGGAAACCCATCTTTTGAAGGATGATTACTATAAATGTAATGAGGAATATGCAAGATCCAACTATAATTCCAGCAATGGCTCCAACAGAAATCCCAGAAATTTTGAAATCTACATGAAAAAGTAGTATCGTTTATGATTCACATCAAAATCCAAATTATCATCACTTAAGCTTAAGGAAAATAAAGTAGTGTGAACCAATAAATGTAATGAGATTTGACTTACTTGGAGTGACTGAAATAGCAGATATAAGAGGTCCATAAACACGATAATCAGGAACATAAAAAGTTCCTTTCCCAGCCCAGTATAAATGAATCTCCAAGGTGTTATCAATCACATCAACATTAAAGTCCTTAACTATGCCCTTAGCAGCACCATTGGCTTCCTTCATAATGTTAAAATCACTCAAATAATTCCTACCCTGGCAAGATATGCATACAAAAGATTGATTCAAACCCTTAAAACACTAGCACAAGCCTGTTGAATATTACTGTATAGTAATAATCCTTCAAGAGTTCATCCATATATGAAAATGAGAGAGATTACTTAGATTCATATAATCATAACTCTCACCATAAATATTACGGCTCACCTTTAAAGTTGGCCATTTGGCCAACGATGGAAGAGATAGATATAGTGGTAGGCCCACTTGATAGTTGACACATCCCACAGAATTTATTTCTCTTCAACCCTATAACCACATGGCTGAAGGGAGTCTTGTTTATTTTTTCCATGTTCAATGGTTAATTATATTACTAGGGACTGACCCCTTCCACCAAATTCAACTCTTGTTGGTGAGTAGAAAAAATTTAGATTCAACAGAGTGAGACTCACCTGAATAAAAACATCAAATATGCGTTTACCAATGCTGGTGAAATTGTGGTCATTAGAATACATAATCTCAGCAAAGTGTAGCTTGACGTTGTAATTTCCATTAACCATACAGAGGCCATGGTACTTGAGAGACAAAGGGGCTAAACGAGCGGTTTGGTAGAATCTTGGACCAGTAATGTTGAGAGAATATTTGTTTTTCGCTTTGAAATTATTCAAAGAGTTTAGGTAATAAACTCCTGTGCTGCTATAAGCCCACTTATCGTCACTATGAAAATAGAATGAGATGCCCTGAGGATTAGTGTCATCTTCATATTTATTCCCCTCCTCATCTTCAATTTCTTGTCCTCCACAGTTTATGAACAATGAATGATCTGCATGTGTAGTGACAGGCTCGTAAAAAAATCATATGTATAGGAGAATCGAAATCATGAAATTCATCGTATCATGATTTTCTCTTGTGATCCAAAGATATGACATCGTTACATGACATAAACATGATTTGCATTATTAAATTAAAAATCATGAAATTTTCATGATGGCTTTTTTAGCAGGTTAAGGTGTATTCAACATCTTGAAGTATTTTCTCAATTGCATTTATCACACTGAAATATGGTGCATTCAACACTTTTAAGTACTTTTTCAAATGCATCTTGCAACCTAAAGTATTTTTTTGTACATTCAGCACTATAAAATATTTTTTAGGCACTTCTAGAACTTTAAAAAAATTTTACTGCATCCAATGCCAATGGATAAAAAATACTTTAGGGCATAATTAAAAATAATTTAGGATATTTGATACAATACAAAATATTTTAGGTGCTGATGTATGTGGGAAAATACAATAGGGCATTGGATGAACCTTAACCCTTTTTTACCTGGTTTTCTTAATCTATTTTGAAAGTAAAATACAATTAAAAAATGATAATGCATGGAAGAAAAAGACTCACACTTGGGTTTTCCCCCACAAGGAATGCCCATTTTCAGGCATAGACGACTGCAAGGTGAATAAAATTAAGTTGCAACAAATTAATCAAAAGAGTGTATAATAATTGAAATAGGACAACCATAACATTCATAGTCTTACGAGGTGTTTGCTGAAGATGACATGCTCGAAGCTAAGTTTCTGTGACACCCAAAAAAAAAAAGGGGAAAAAAGGCTTAGTTGCATAATGTTTTTAAGAAAACTTAAACAAAAAAAGTTTTGATTGTATTATTTATTTTTATTTTTTTTGAGGAGGGAAAGGGAAAGGAGCTTACACATTACTACCGTATTGACAATCATCCGCACCGGTCTCCGAAAAGTTGTTGTAAGATAGGTCATAGCTGGAAAATAAAGCAGTGTGAATTTATACATGTAATTTTGTTTCTTATCCAGTGATTTTCTTTACTCACTTTGGGTCTAAATGTTGGAGGGATTGAGATATTTGTTTTAGTCTTAAATATAAAATTTTGATTCACTTTATCTCTAAAATTGATAATATTTTTCATAAAGTATGTATTAGGAAATTGATTGCATATATTAAGAAATTTTTTTTATATATGATAGTTTCTAGTGCAACTTATAAATGATTAATTAAGGACATACTAGAAAAATCAATTCACATTTTTACCAAAAATTAATTTTACTAAATTCTTTTTAATATTTGTAAATTAATTATTTAGCTTTCATATTTATCTAGTATTACATATATTTTATATGGGTTGAATGGGTTCTTCCGTAATTTATTTAAACTTTGAAAGCTTATGGATAAAGCAATTAAAGGTGGGGAAAGTTTTTGCAAGTATTTATTTTAGACTGAATTACAATTTCATTTTATAAAAGTTGGCTTAAATTGGGGTTTAGTCATCTTGAACTATCAAGATAGTTTAATAAAAAGTTGTTCTTGTAAAAGATTGTCTAGACAAAATTTGAATTGTAACAACTAAATTATATGTACAAATGAAATGGATTAATTAAAAATGATTATATATATACATTTAAGGGTTAAAGAAAGTTTGTTAATATGATTTACAATAATTAATTTCAAATAATACTGGCATTGAACTATAGCAATGAGAAATAAAATTAAAATAAAAATAATGTACTCACAAAGAACTGTCTTGCAGTATCCATTCAGGAATTCTTCCACTTAAAGAATTTTGCGTTAGAAACCTGCATGTATGTTTAATAAAGATCAATTAAAAAGTGTAATTAAGTCTTAAGATATGAAGTTATATAATATTACATAGGATGCTTCCTTACATGTACTGTAGCCCTAGTTCCCTTAGATTATTTGGGATGTTACCTGTCAACTTGTTGAAGCTCAAATCTCTGTAATTTTACACACGTAACACAAATATTGCTTTATAAACATAATTGAAAAAATGAAGAGAAAACAATATAATCTCCAATACTTAATATAAAAGTCAAATGATATTTTTGTATTAAGTTTAAAACATTGTTTTAAATTATTTATATTTATCATTTGTATCCAAATAAATTCATTTGACTTATAAACTAATATAAAATCTAATGATATCATAAATAAATATTTTGAAGTAACATATTTAGCTTTTTTAATCTCTCAAAAAAATATCTGACTCTTACACACACGTGGCAGTAATAGTAATATTGGTAATATATAGGCAATATATATAAGTAGCTATCTTGCACAAAAAAAAATATAAGTAGCTATCTGATCTCTAAATTAAAGTTAAATATATATATATATATATATATATATAAAAGTAGCTATCTCTGAATTAAAGTTAAATTGAGGACATTGTATAGAGGATTCAGGATTGGCAATGGATGAGGATGAAGTAACTTACAGAAGAGATAAGCTTTCCATTTTACCAATGTAATTTGGAATTGAATCATGGATGGAACAATTTCTCAATATCCTGAGAGTATGGAAACAAATTGATTAAAAAAGAGAAGAAGAAGCTCATATTGCAATTAACAAATTGTTAAATTCTTACAGGTCTTCCAAGGATGTCAAATTCTCCAAATTGGGAAACCTCATTATGGCTGGTCCATGCAAGTCAGATATACGCCTAAATTATAAATAACAAAAAAGTGTGATCATTACCTGATAGGAAAATGGTATTTTGTTAAATAGTATGCAGATGGATTACTCCTCATCGTTTCCTCTCTCTATATACAGTATTTATATGATAGAAAGAGAATGTTTTATTTAATTATATTTATAAGACATCTCATTAGTTTTTTTTATATATCTATATTATTTTACCCTCAATTTATCATATGCAAAATTTTGATCTCATGTGTTATAGTTGATATTAAATAGGAATAAAACTAGAAAGATGTTGACTTTTAAGGCAAAATTAATAAAGTTTAAAGTTCTCCTTAATTTGTCTAAAATATATTAGAAGTTATTTATAAATAAAATCATATTATTATAACAAGCACTCACAAAATCCGCAATTTTGTTAATTGAGATATCGTTGTAGGAATGGGGCCTTCCAAAGCTGTTCCTCTTAAATTCCTGCTCAAAAATGTATTTCGAGAATAAAGAGTGGCAAATAAAATAAAGCAAATACATCAAAAGGTAAAGTCTATGTAACCTTTTCATTTAATTTGTAAATTGCCGCATTTATTTTAGGGAAAATCCCACAAGCCACCCTCAAAACATATAAAAATAAATAAGGGTATTAAATATATAAATTCTAATCGGACAGGAAGTTAATGAGATATTATAAAATATACTCATTTACCGTTTCTTTCCTTTGGATACGTGTGAATTTCTTTACAACACATTTTTTGAATTCACACATATACAAATTAAAATTTTTAAAACTTTTAAAATTAAAATTTGATGTAAATTTAAAAAACGAAATGCATTTAAAAAATAAAAGAAAAAATTGTGACGATAGAGAGTTGATTATACTCACATTTTATCAAGTTCGGTCCAATTCCCAATAAAACTTGGTAATTTTCCTCTTACGTTGGTTCCATCCAAATCACTATGAAAATGTTAGGAGAGAGATTTTAGAATTTAAGAAAATCAACCCAACATGAAAGTGAAAGAAATAACTTAATCATATTTTACCACTTACATGGTTTTTAGTTTCTTCAGATTGCCAAAACTTTCGGGTATTGTCCCTGAGAAGTTATTTCCAGAAAGACACCTGCAAAGACCAAATTCTTACAAATAGAAGATCCAAAAGCAATATGAAAACCTATCCATAACAATACTAATAATGTGTTGGTCATGATGTAACTAATATAAGATTTAAAAATACAATCATATATACATAAAATATTCTTACAGACTGCGCAGCTGCTTCAATTTTCCAAGACTAGAAGGAAGAGTTCCTTCTAACAGATTATCATCCAATTCTCTGCAAAAAAACATAGCAAAACCATATGTAAAATCATTTCTCAATACAACAATAACTGTCATAAACTCAAAGTGTAATGATTTACACTTACAGCTTTTCCAAAGTTGTAATGTCACCAATTTCCTTTGGAATTGTGCCAGTGATTAGGTTAGCACGTAGGTGTCTGAAACATAATTTTTAAGAGATGAATAATGCATACGGTGAAATAGTTCAAGCTTGCATGTACGTGTGTGTATATATATATATATATATATGTACTTTTTGATCACTTACAATGTAACAAGAGGGAGTGTAGCAAAGCTCCTTGGGATTGAGCCATACAGATAATTGCGATATAAATTACTGTGATGCATAAAAGTTACATTCCAGATTAGGAATCCCACATGAATTTGAACCAAACATATACATATATACATATATATTAGGTTAAATGATATGTTTAATCCTCCAAATTTATATTTTATTTTATTATAATTCTTTAAGTTTAAAAAATGTACATTTTAGTTCTTTAATTTTAAAACATTTAGTTTCATTTAATGGAAGTATCAACCCAATAAAACTTAATCAGTGATAATTTTATAATTAAATGCTATTAAAACATGTTTAAATATTAATTCTTTATTAGAAATATTTGTATATTTTAAAATTTAATCATATTTTATCAATATTAATTGTAGAATCACCGTCTAAACTTACTAAGTCATCAACATTTCCAATAAAATTAACGATGTTAAGATTAAATGACTAATATTACATTTTTAAATTTAAGAAATCAGGCTTAGAACGCACACATTTTTATAAATCAATAACATAAAGCAAAAAAAAATCATCACTTACAGTTCTTGCAAATGGGTGAGGTTCCCAAACTCATTTGGTAATAGTCCAGATAGATTGAAGCCTCTCATAACACTGTAGTAGAAAGAAAACGTATCGTTAAACTATTTACACACACAGATGTATATATAACTAAATTTTAAAATAAATTGTTATATTTCACACCATAGATGTGTTTCAAATTTACATAGATGCACTTACATATTTGTGACATGGCAAACAGTTCCATTGGAGAAACTGCAATTGCACGTTACATTCCTTATGATGTCATCATCAATGGACTCATTTTTGAAGCCTTCGTGGATACAAGAATGAGGGGTCACATTCCAATTCAAATTCTCTATCTTCGATGATATTGCTTTTAGAACTTTCACTGTAACAACACAGATTACTTTTTCTCAATAAAATTCGTTCACAAAAAAAAACTAAATCACTGAATAGTTTTATGCAGTATCAACATGTGACTTCATATTTATACAGTAGTATATCCACAATGTGCCACCCCAACATTTGAATCTTCCCCGTCCGGTTCAGTGCCAACTTCCTGGAAAACGGCACTCACCTCCATCCCATGGATGGGTTGGTGACCCCTACCGCATGTGAAAATAAAATAATGGCAAACAAGCCAAACCTTGCTCCGTTCACATAGTAAAT
The DNA here is from genome assembly GCA_025593235.1 of Vachellia pachyceras. Taxonomy (NCBI): domain Eukaryota; kingdom Viridiplantae; phylum Streptophyta; class Magnoliopsida; order Fabales; family Fabaceae; genus Vachellia; species Vachellia pachyceras. Next base: position 26,592 of record JANTPZ010097195.1, read on the forward strand.
ATAACATTTATCTTATTTCTTAAGTGCATCGAAAATCTTAATCTTCTTTGGTGCAATTTTGACCCTCATTTTTTAACTTAGGGCAATTCTATCCATCCCCTTAACTTTTAGCCAATTTTTTTAAGGAAAATAAATTTTTTAGCCTCTAAATTTTAACTTATTTATAATTTAATCCCTTCAATTAATAAAAAATGAGCTTCCAAGTCCCCCAATAATTTTTCATGAAAATTCCAGAAATTAAGTTTATGTACAAATTATTTATCCATTATTTAGGGTCATAAAGGTCACATCTTCTTTTATAGTTAGTTTAAGGTCAAAAAATGAAAAAAATTTATTGTATCATACTTTCATTGAAACAACCTTTATCATTCAATTTTTTATGAGGATTAATTTTTCAAAATTCATCTGCAAGAGTAAAATATTAAATTTTTCAATAAGAAGTGACAATTCTAGTATGAATGGATGAATTTTTAAAAATTAATTTGATTTCTATAATCCCATGAAAATTTGAGTTATAGATGTTGTTTCCATGAAATTATGATACAATGAAAAATTTTCATTCTTTTGATATTAAAGTGGTTCCAAAGGAATATGTAGCATTTCTGATCATAAATAAATGAATTATTGTAAATAAATTTAATTTCTAAAATCATCATGAAATGTTATATTGGGGACTTGGCAACTTTTTATTAGCTTGATTTTATAAAATAGTTTGAGGGATTAAATTATAAGTAAGTTAAAAGTTGGAGGATAAAGAATAATTTTCCCTAAAAGAATTGGCCAAAAATTAAAAGGGGGAATGAAATTGCACCAAATTGAAAAGTTGAGAGATAAAATTACATAAAAAAGATTAGGATATTGAGTGCTTCTAAAAAATAAGATCATGATTATATTTACTACTTTACCCTTGATATGAATGCCATCCTCACCCATGGCCACAACATCGTCCCTCTTTCCTGACACGTGACTCTAAACATATGGATCATGTAAAGCTACTCCACGTTCAATTTAAAATGCTGATAAAGGCTTCGCCAATAAACTTAAAATTAAATATGTTTGCATTATCACTATAAAAGCACATTAATGTAAGTCGAGATAAAATTTATCTCATGTACTTACCTTATATACCATAAATCATATTTTAAAAACAGTTTTTATCGTTAATTCATATAGACATTTAATGATACCCCTCCGATTCTAAATATATTACATAGTTTATAGTGTGCCATATAAACTGTATAATATATTTAGAATCCGAGACAACAGTAAATATCTTAAGATTGTTTTTATCCTCATCTAGAAGAGCATCAGTACCATACGAGTGGGAAAAAATAATGTTTCCCCACTTCTTGATGCTTGTTTGGATTAATTTATTTTAAGTGGTTTTTGTTGTACTAGTTGAATACAACTACTCTAATGCTTAAGAAAAGAGTTAGTTAACTTTTTTGGGGAGAGATTAAGGAAGTCAAAGTCATTACTTGAATGATTTATAAACTAATATATAATCTAAATAAAAAATTTTAGTAATGTATTTAACTTTTCTAATCTCATAAAAAATCAATTGACTTTTATATTAAGTAATTATAAAATACAGATTATTATAATAATACATAATAAGTAATCGGTAATAAAAAAATAATTTTCTAAAATATTCTGTGCATGTAGAAGATATGATTAAGCCATATCCATCTAAGTGTCAAACAACCAACAAAGTTGTCAAAAAAAAATCATTTTAGATACCGCTATAATTTTTCGGTATATAATAGCAACATTTAAAAAATAGCATTCCTTACACAAGTAATATTGTCATTGGTTACTTAGTTCTCTGAATGAAATATATTTTTGGTTAAATAACTTAACTTTGTAAACAAGAAGCTTTTAACTCTTTTTTAAGATTAAAGGATCGGAGTGATTATTCTTATGCAAAAAAAGGAGTGATAATTGGATCTAAGCATAAAATTAAAGAACTCAAAATCAGCAACAAATAAAACAATAAAACTAAAGCAGTAACAATGTTTTTTTTCCCAATGCTTGTTCAAAAAGATGAAAGGGTGAACCATCACCTTGACCCCTTTCTTCTGTGTGAATTTCTGTAAACAGTAAAAAAGGGAGCTAGCTAGGAACCCCATGGAAAACAGAAGGAACTAATGAAAGAATAATATATGCATAATGAAATACGAAAGAAAGAGAACAAAGTTAGATGAGAAACCTTCACCATCTGGTATGAATTGTGCATTAATGTATCCATAATCCGTGATAGTGTTCAAAGTAAAGCACCCAAATATGAAAAGACAGAAAATTTTAGAACATGAAAGCATGAACTCCATTTATGTTGTTGCAGTGTTTGCAGAAAATGACTTTGAGAGGAAGTGAAGGAAGAAGGGAGAATCAGATAATATAACAAGAGGAAAGGGGAAGTGAAAGGCGAAGTAGTGTTGAGAAGAGAAAAGCCAAGTCAACAAAAGCTAAGTCAATATGTTTACATTGTCGGTTGCTTTTCTTTTCCTTTTCATTTTATAAGCTTCTCTTTTCTATTTCTAAACTTCCCTAACACACTCACATTTTTAAAATTTATATTTTACCTCGAAATCCATAAAATTTATTTTTAAAAATTTAGGTTTTGCATCAATTTCCGTAAAAGTTATTTTCTACCGGACTTTCAAACAAACTCTTCATATAAAAAATTTAATACAAGATAGAAAATAGAAAATATAGATTTTGTGCGAAACTTAATTTAGTCTTTCAGTGTTAATCTAATTACTATATTTTTCTTCTTGTGCTACAAGGGGCCTCCTCTACTCATGCCAACCATTTCAAAGCGGATTTGGAGTCTGTCTTCCAGTAATCCATTTCTCTTTATTTCAACTAAGTGGGTAATATGCCTTAAGTAAAAAAATCAATATTTTACAAGACCTTAGATTTATTTTTGGCATTAAAAACAAATAAAAATCTATAGGATTAGAAATAAGTGACAACAAGACATTGTAAAAAAAAAATGAACCCTTACCTTTAGCTTTAATATCTACCTCAAAGGTATAATTAACTTTTAAATTTATTGGGTCAACATTTTTAATTAAGTAAAACTAATAGTGTAAAGAATAAATAGCTAGAAGTGTACCTTTTAAATTTAAAGGACTAAATTAAAATTTCGTATAAATTTAAAGGACCAAACGTATACTTTAAACTATAATGTATGTATCAAACGTTATAACTTAATTAATGCAAATGTTAAAGGTGTATATTTAACAACGATGTGTTGCTAAAAGAGTGAATTGGACAAAAATGTTTTGATCTTATCTCAAATAAACATTACGAATTGCAAAGGTATCAGAAATAACAACTCTGTGAAGTCTAAGAAAATTTCCATTAGTTTATGTGTAACTATCATAAATTGATTGCTTAACTCCCAAATCATATTGACAAAGCTAATCATGCTTATAAAAGTTTGAATACAAAAATAAGTTCAATTCGACCGAGAAGAATAAAACATAACCCAAGAACATTTATTGTGTTTAAAGAAATCAAACTCTCCTTTCCAAAATTTACACATGATACAAAAGGTAAAACTAAATATTTAAAAAATATCATGAAGAATAAGATTTTACTAAGTCAACTTCTCACGAAACTACAATTAAACTACATAATTAATTAAATCACACATTAATATAATGCTAAAAAAATAAGTGTGAATATATAGACGGCTGTGAGCCATGATGATGAGCAAAGTGAAGAGATCAACGTACTTTTTTGTCTCTCCGATTTGCTCACCAAACTCTTGAGAGTTGTTTGAAATGTAATTGCGGTCATTTTGCGAGTGAAGATCATTAGATATTTATATATACACGATAATCATGAGCCGTGTTATTAATTATTTTCATGCAAGTGGGAACACTCCTTTTATATATTTATATATACACAATAATCATGAGCTGTGTTATTAATTATTTTCATGCAAGTGCGAACACTCCTTTTATATATTTATATATACACGACTACTTCTGCATCTTGCTCACCAAAACTCTACGTTTAAGGCCATCGTTTACCTTTTTCTCTTCGAGCTAGTAGTAGTGGCGTTTATGATAAGACGCATATGTGTGAACGTGTTCAATTAGGATATATTTTAATGATGTGAGTCGTTGATCATTTAAATGGACGACTTTGACTATGATAAAGTTAAATAAACTATGTGCATGTTAGAAAACTTTTTCATAATAATGCACACAATGCACACAAGTCAAGACACAACAAAGTATATTGAAAACTGTAAAATTATCTCGAAATCTGTAAACTCCTTTCTTTAATTGATTTTCAAAGACACACTATGTACGTTACTCTCTAAAATATTATTATTACATATCCATGGTGTAAAACAAATTAATTTAAAGAAAAATTATAAATATAAATTTTAAATTAATTAAACGTGTCTCACATTGAGGATAGACTTGACAAAAATTGTGTGAAGTGAATCTTGGTCGGCAAATAAGGGACTAAATTTGGAAACGGAAAGAACTTGCATGCGGTTGTTGATTTAATTTGCAGTCAACTTAAAATAAAATGTTCAACATTAAAAATAAAAAATTGCTGGTACTTTTAAAATTACAAAGACTAACGGTTTTAGATAGAGTGTATTTGAGAAACTAAAACCAAAACTTTTAAATCAAATTGTCCAAAACCTAAATTTAAGTAAACACACCCAAAAAGTATGTTTAAGCCTAGGATATATTTATTCTCATTCCTCCCTTTAGCCCATTGCTTCTTAAATAATAGAGGCCCCATTAGTAATTTCCACATGTTCAAATTTTTAATAATATTTCCTCCTCTCTTTAATATAGAGCGCTTTTTAGAATAAATTTGTAGACTCTAATAGTCTGATGAGTTATGTAAAGGGTTATTAATTAACATTTTTCATTTTTAAAATTATTTTTGTGTTTATGTTGATTTAAAACTAAAATAAATGGGCCTTATATCATAAGAAAACCGGGTCTTCCATAATTGTCCCTTCACATCGACCCGCCCAGAAAAGTAAAATTGGTAATTGTGAAAGTAAAGAAAATACTTCAAAAAGCCCAGTTCGTTCAACGTCATTTTTTTTTGCCAGCGTTCAACGTCTTTTTTGCTTGGATTCATAGAATTGTCAGAAAAAGCATGTTCATTGTCAAGAAGAACCGAAATCCTTGGTGTGTGGGGGTTCCTTGCAGAGAGACCCATACATCCATATGCAACAAATCAAAACAGTAATCAGTTTACTATCCATAGGTTATACCTAGCGAAAGAAGCCAATTCCTCATAACGTGATAAATCAATTTTTAAATCACCGCTGTGAGAGGTGCCCCACGTTTAGTAACTCAAGCAGGATTGTTATCCAGGAACAAAATACGTATGTTTAACAACAAAAAATGATGGCCTTTTGTAATGCTAGATGTAAATGGTAAAATTACTGCCATACAAATATCAGATTTCATATAACTCAGAGTCAGCAATACATTTACTAATTCCTTCAATTACTTTTACTAAATGGTAAAAGTACAAGTAATGGAGCAAGGCCAAGTCTGTTCAAAGCCAAATACAAAATTCCTTATCTACATTACCGTTGTGTGTATGTGCAAAAGACTACTTTATCCAACAATACAGAGCCATCTACCAATCATCCTCACCTTGCCCCTGCAAGGCACGACATCAGGGAAAAAAGGCATTATCACAAGTCTGAGCTTTGGTGAGCTTACATATTGAAACAAAGCCATGGCACACATCATTAAGAATCACATTGTCCATTTGAAATTTTGATTTTTTATGTAAAGGTCCACTCTATGGAATATGACTATCCAAATATTCTAGCATCCAACAGGCTTTTTGTGCATGAAAATAAAGAGGTTTGAACCCAACATGACTCATCCTCTTGATGCAGAAGGGTCTCCTCTGACCTTGGTGAACTGGAGAGGGGGAGGAAAACCAATCAAGCCGTAGCAACTGTGTGCTTGTTTGAGAACACCGTTTCCCCAACGGTACACACAAGCCGAGATAAAGCCATCTCGAAATCTGTAAAAACCATCTTAAAATATATAAAAACCATCTTGAAATCCGTAAAATACTTTGAAATCCGTAAAATACTTTGAAATCTGTAAAATACTTTCTCCCAACGGAATTCCCAAACACGTATTTGTTGTGTCCCTTTCTATTGGCAATAGGAGCATTTCTCTAGAGTGTTGCGTCTGCCTCTAACAGCCATAGAAGAGTTAGCAACATGAAGGGCCGGGAGACTCGACGCGTTTCTTCTTCAAGAACCATAGATTAGGCCTGATCAACAATTAGCAATGGTCTCACTTCCTACGCTCTGCAAAGAATCGTTTAGGCCGATCAAGAATTGGAACAGACGCTGTTGATTCATGGCCTTAATGTATTGCATTCGCAAGTGGTGGGCATTTTAACCAATGATGAGCATTCATACCAGAGATCCTTCCAGTTGGCAAACTATGAAGAAAAAGACATGAAGGGTTGGCAAAGAGAGTAAATGGAACGATGCAAAGAAGATATCTTCGCCCCACTGGGTGCCTCGAATTGACGTTTAAGTTCGATCCACACTTCACTTGAAGTCCTTTTACGGACGACGCTCCCCACGATTTCATTGGTAACAGAGTTGAGTAACCAACGAAAGACCTCCGTGTCGTATGCGTCCCATTGGATCGGAAGGGAATAGTTAGGGATTCTCTGATGCAAGTTCCATCGATAGAGCCAAGTTTATTCCTACCAAGCAAGGCGTTTTGGGTTTCTCTGGACCACTCAGGATGGTTATCTGCTCCGGTGAGACGCTCTGAGATGGGAGTGATAGCCCGCATGTCTGATTCATCCAGGTGAAGAGGATGGCTTGAATCAAGCATGAAGTTTATCTCGGTCGCCACTTTGCAAGAATCTTTATAGCCACCGCATAGAGATGCACCAGTTGACTAGACTATAATATGTATTTCCTAATGTGATTTTATTAATGATGCATAAAAGGACCCCTAAAACATAAAATAATGTCGCCAATGGACCTGCTTTGCTTTGAGTCTTTAAATCACTATTAATCGAGAATGATCGGGAAAAAATATCTACAAATGTAAGACTTCTCACCTAATTTCATTCACAATTCTGGCCTTCGATTCACCTATTACCTATGTACCTATTCAGTCTCCGTACTGTTCCAAAGCTACATATCCCGTCTCAGATGGTGTGTGTGTGCATATATATATATTTTGTGTTTTTTGGGGCAGGGGGTTTAGCGATACTAGGTAGTAACTCAACGTATATCAGACAAGTCGATCTAATATACAAAATCATTTGCCTGAATTGTATGATCTAGTCCACAACAAATTAAATGTTTGGATGTTGTCTATGTAATATGTATGAGTGACCTCTTGTGCAGTCATGATTCCCCCAACTCAATATATGTTCTTTTTTTTTTTGGATTACTCCTTGGTGATCTCAGGGCAGGCCATCTTTCATAAGCATCAACAACCCCATATTGATTCGGATAGCTAATTACAGGAACCTCAAAATGGTGGAATAGCTAACCATGAGATTTAACGTTTTTCCATACCCAAGTAGGGGATTGAACCACGACCTTGGTTAAGAGAATATGAGTCTTTACCACATAAGCACACGTCCCTAGTTAATATATGTTCTTCCAACCCGGGTTGTAAACATGTCTTATTTCATTATTTGTCACTAATTTTGTGGAAAATAATTTTTCATTATTTATCATAAAAGGCATCACACATGTGGTCACTGCCCTTCATTGGGTCATTTATTATAGCCCAATAAGACTCTTTCACGTAGAAATACTAATGTACTAGCACATTTGGACTAACCCAAAAAGGACACAAACTTGTGAGAATCAAAGATGCGTAGATTTACCCCATGTCAATATATAGATTACATATAGAGAGTATTCTGTGGATTAACTTACCTTCAATCTTTCAAATTATCAAAGGCCAGTAGAAAGCTTCTATATGGGAACATCTGGTTTATCAGAGAAATCAATCTTTATGTCATATAGCCTAAAGTGATCAACAGATTCTACTGCTGTAGTCTTTAAAAAAATAATGTATTTTAAAAGCGGTTGGATCAGCTACTTAAAATGAGTTTCCTTTCCTTATTTGAATGCTATCAGGTACTATAATGCCATTACTCTAGTAAGTTAAAACTCCATGTTTTCAACAACAAAAAAAGCAGTAACATTCCTTTGTGTTTTTCATTCATGTTTGATGGTTTAAACTTTATACATCAAATAAAGGATTTTTCATTTATAAAGAAATTAAAGGAGGCATTCTAGAGTGTTTGAATTAGCTTATTTTAAGGTATTTTTCATATAAGTATACGAGAGGAATTTTATTTGCTTATGTGAAAAAGCTTTTTTAATTGCTTTTGAGGGGTTTCCCAATCAAGCACTTATGACAAGTAAGAGTTCTATACTCATTTGAAAAATGACTGTTGTCTTATACACTAAAGTTCAAGAACACAAAATGGGATATATGGAGCTCTCACATTCGAATGGTTTAATTTTAAGTGAAAATAACAGACAAGTTCCAAGCAAGCAAAATAATGAATCAAAGGTCCCAAACAATCTAACAATTATCCTCAGGTTCCATGGGACATTTTTGTGATTAATTGAAGTTGTGTCAACTCCAAATTGCCCTTCAGCCATCTAAACCCATATACATTTTTTAATAATTAATTATTCAATCGTGGTATTTTTTCCTTTGACTAAACAGCGTTGGGTGTTCATAATGCATCAGCTTCATTGCTTTCCCTTCCAACCTCCGAAGACACGGATGTAGTTAGCCAGTCGCCTTTGAGCTTCGCTCGCATCACTGTGTCACGTCTCCTTTAAGCTTCACTCTCGTTGCCATCACATGTTGCCCGTCGCCTTTGAGCTTCGTTCGCAGAGTCAGTATAATGGGACATGTATAATGGGAGCCAAATATTTAGTTACCGCTTACCCTAGCCTCCTCCACCGGTTGTCCCTATAACCCTTCTTTCCCTTCCCCTATTTTACAGCTCTGGTGAACTGTACCTTACCGCCTTCATTTACGTTTCTTCCGTGCTCATTCGTTGACGTTGCTTTCGATTTTTGGTGTTTTTTCCCATTTATGTATATTGATTGTTCTCTTCCCTCATTTATATGAACATTGAAGTTGGAATTTCTTCTGGGTTGATTGAAAGTTCAAACTGAGATTCCTGTATTTGGTTCTTTGGTTCTTGCTAAATCCCAATTAATTCTTCTTGTTCTCTTACCTCATTTAAAACTGCTTTTACTTGTCAAGATAAACTTGGTTTAAATGTGCGAATATGTTATATCTGAAACGTAACTTTTTGAAAAATTTACCATTAGGTTCTAAATAAATGCATTAATGATAAAAAGGTCCTAAAGATTGGTTAAATTACAATTAAGTCCCAGAAGTAACTGGTCCGGTTGTTATTAACAGTCAATAAAAATATGACTAGCTATTGTTGGGATCTGATGATAATTTTACCAATATTTATGATCTTTTATTTTGTCTCACAATTATCTAAATGGGCGAATCCCAAATAGCTATGTCAGGCTCCCTCTTATTGCATTATAAGTGATAAAAGAAAAAAAAGGTTCTGATCCATATGCTTATTTTCCGTAAAGCTTGAATTATTTGATCGCATTATTCATCTCCTAAACTCAATACTCATAGTGGTTCAATTCCAAAGGAAATTGGTGAAATTACAACTTTGGAGGAGTTTGTAAGTGTAAATCACTAAGCTTTAATTTGAAAATTTTCAAATCTTGTCAATATTATTGAGAAATGCTTTTTTTATTGTTTTTTCTGTTGAGATTTGAGAGATAATCATTTAGAAGAAAGTCTTTATTCTAGTGTTGGAAATTTTTTCTCCAAACGAATTTGTCTAACTCATAAGTTTATATATAATCTAATAATACACATAAAAATTTCAGAATCTATTATATGATCGAGTAATTTATTTAACTTTTTAATTACCTAAAAAAAGTAACTAACTCTTATATTAATAATGACTAAAGATGGTATTTTATATGTAATAAATTATTTTTCTTCTTTTGTTATCTTAGTTGCATTGTGACTACCATAGAATTTCATAATCTATTTTATGATGGAGTAATTTATTTAACTTTTTTAATTACCTCAAAAAGGTAACTATTTCTTATATTAATAATTAAATATGGTATTTTATATGTAATACATTATTTTTCTTCTTTTGTTATCTTAGTTGCATTGTGACTACCACATTACTCTCGTTGAGCTTTCACATATTGCTTTTAGGTGAGTTTTCTGTTTATCTAGGTTAAGCATTCGAAATTTGCTTTTTCAATCCTATTTATAAATTATTTTCAACATATATTTTATCAGAATAAAAAAAATCTTAAACTTCACAAAGGATCTGTTTTAAAACTAAAAACTTTTTCAATTTAATTACTATTTAATATTTACTATATTCCAAAAGAATAAAGCCTAAAATTATAATAAATATAAAGTAAAAATGTACATTTATATAAAAAAATAAAACAAGATAATTTATAAAATCCTTCTGTCTGCCTTATGTCACGGGCCATTACCCTCTCCCCCAAAAGAGCTCTCATGAGGGTGTGCAGCGCACCCGTTTATATAGCCTAGCACCCTTCCAAGCCTCTCTGATGTGGGACTTTGACATTCTCCCATAGCCAATCCGCGAGAGACCTCGTCACGGGGCCCACTAGCAACCTCGCTGGCGTCCAGAGGGTCCACCGTGGACCGGGGTTGGTTCTGATACCACTTGTCACGGGGCCATTACCCTCTCCCCCAAAAGAGTTCTCATGAGGGTGTGCAGCACACCCGTTTATATAGCCTAGCACCCTCCCGAGCCTCTCCGATGTGGGACTTTGATACTTAGTACTTCTTTATGAAGACCCGAACTTAATGAGGTTCAATGCTTTTGTTTTCTTATACTGCACTCCATTCTGGTTCTTTTTAATTTGTTGGAACTTTGTTGAAATCATGCCAGTGATAATGATATCACTGGCTTCAAGAATATTTAAAATCTCAATGCTAGTGGGAAGGGAAAAAAATATTTGAGTGAGAGTTACTAATGGAGTGCAAATAAGAAACGAGATAGAATTATGATATTATAAATGGCAGACCCAGTTAGTAAATAAATAAAATAAACACAGCAATTAAAATTAATCCAAACAAATTTAGGTTATATGTACTAAGCTTTAGAAATAATTTCTTAATTTTGTTTACCACGTTTTATTTTATATAAATACTTTTATGGGCAGGTGTATGAAAGGAACGTCCCTGGAAAGCCCGATTCCTACGGCTATTCTCAATTAACAAATTTGACTCAGTTGTTTTGACTTATGAGTGTTAGATGATTCCTTTAAAATCTATTTGTACTGATCTCTAGTCGCTTTGAGGCCAAATTTAATACTCAAGTTTATGCAGCTAGTGGCACAACCTAAGGTTGATTCTCTAAGGAGCTTGAATGTCTTTAGGTAATTAGTTAGTATTAGCAAATTAATTCAATAAGATTAAGGAAAAATGGTTCAGTTATTCTAATCTAGATCAAAGCTTTACCTAAACTATTCTTTATTTTGCTTTTCTTGTCAATCAGATTGAAATACAGCAAGGTGTGAATAAGAAAATGGAGTAATGTCAAAGATAATGCCCAAGGAGTTGTGACTCTGCTATCATCACCCTTTTTACCATGTGAATTCAATTGAATGTTAGTTAATGATTTTCTTGCACTAATTCTGTAGAAAGACCAGACGACATGGCTCAGCCATTTCCAAAAGTAATATCAATCAATATTACTCATGAATCATTCGCTATTAATCTATCAAAATCTCAATCAAGGTAATGACAGCAGTAATAGTTACTCTATAACAAGAAATTCACCCTCCGAGCACATGGTTCAGTCATAGCAATTTCAACTAGCAAAGGTAAGAACTGAATCAGTCATTTAAATCTGTTCAGTACATCCAAAATTCACAAACTGGTACAAAATGAATGACTAAATGAGGGAAAGTGCACTCCCTGGTAAAAGAGAGCTCCAGCTTATCACATCTCCTTAGGCATCAAAGAGATCAGGCGGACATGGAAGCACGGACAGCAGCAACAAACAACTGGACTTCATGCTTCATCACGGCTGAACTTGACGATGATGATTTCCTAGGACAAGATATAGTAGAGAAATTGAACTGGAATGATGGTAGAGAGGGAGTGAAGTCTGTGATGAAGTAGAAGATTGAGCCAAGATCGTGTAAGGTGAATGGATGGAATTGTGGCGGAAGTTTCTTGCTGAAATCTGGAGGTGGATCCGCTATCACGGAAGGGAAGAGGCAACAAAAAAATGGGCAACAATGATGAGCAAGAAGGGTGGATCCATATCTGGAATTGATAATGGCGGAGAAATGGAGTTAGAGAAGGAGTGAGATGGAAAGGTATGGCAGAGAGAAAATGGACGGAGAATGCGATGGAATCTGGAGAGCGAATGGGTTTAGAGTTTGTGAATGATGGATTAAAGGTGGTCTCTTCGGTTAGGTGGAATGGAGAAAAAGGTGTTAGTGGATGGAGAGAGAGGATGGATCACGTGAGTGAGTGTGTGAATTGGAGAAAGAAAAGAGTGGATAAAAGGGTGATCCTTGGATAAAGAGATGAACCCTTGGGTAAAAGATTGATCTTCCTCCCCTATTTTCAGTTGGCCTCTAACAAAACCTCTAACTAAAATTTGTTACTGTTCAGTTATGCCCATGTGGAATTTACTGTAGCTGTACGGACTGTACGGACGTCGCTGTTGGCTTCAGCCAACAAACGTGTTGGCTGAAGCATACTGCACAGAGAGCTCCTGGAACTCGTTAGCTTCAGCCAAAAAGTCTGTTGGCCGAAGCATCATGCACAGAGAGCATCTGGAGCCTTGATTCTTCAACATTCCTACATGATAACACAAATACACATGGATAGGGATTTAAAGTGGTAAAATATTTCAAAATTAAGAGCAATCTCCTTTAATCTCTTTTTAACATAAATGTCATTTAATTAACCCAATAAAGCTCACATAACATGATAAAATGTTAATATTCCTCACGCAAAATATGGATTTATCATGTACCCTTTTCAGTGGCTATGAAATTTAATTTCAACTGCAGAAGAACATTCTCCCATTATTCATAATTTTTTGGTATATATAATTGGATTAAGATGTAAAAATATATTTGAGCTTTTACCAAAGTGCATCTAGTATCACATACATTTTTAAAAGTGCAGACATAACTATAAATATTTAAAATGAGAGTAAAAATACTATAATTGTGAAACATAAGCTAACCTTGTTATATATAGAAATGTAAAAATATGGTGGTCCCGTCACAAGGTGTTGTGTTATATTTAAATTTGGACATAAAGTAAAAAAATCCACTTAATTAATTCGAATATATGAAAGAAATTATATAAATTAATTAATTCTAACCATGTGTTCCAGTCTCTTTAAAATATCTCCGTGCGATATTATATTGCATATCGATTTGTAAATTACCTAAATTATTTAAAAAAGGTAAATATGAAAGGTGAAATGGATTAAATTCAAGATAGAAGGAGCAATTGTTTATTATAATAATTTTTTTAAAAAAATAATTATTATAACTTATTTTATTTAGATTTCATAATTATCAAGTAAAATATTTTCAAGAATCTAAAATCGAAATTATATAAAATGTGAAGTTGCCAAGAGTTTATAACCCAGGATGTTAGATTGTCTAAATAATAAAAAGAAAAAAGAAATGAAATTATCTCTTATTCATGATAAGCTATGCTTATCAATCATGTAACAAGCCATGAATCACTTTCCTTTCTTTAATTTACTTTCTCGGTGCCTTTAAAAAAAAGTGGGAAAAAGAAGTATGACGATTGCTTTTTTTTTTTTTAGAGTTATAATGGCAAACTAAACTTGAAAAGAGAATTTGATTACTCCAAACCTGGGCTACCTGGGCTTAGTGGAACAATGTGTAAAGCTACATGTTGAACCAATCTCAAGTGAATCAATGCTTGAATGATTTTTTTTCTATTTATATGTCATATTACTAAATTTTTCTTAGGAATTGGGATAGTGTAGATTACTTAGGAATAAAAATTAAAAATTTGTTGAATTTTAATATATAATTAATGGAGTTTAAGATTTGTTACAGACAACTATGAAATCTTAAAAAATTTCATTCTAAATCAATCATTAGATTTAATTTGCTTATTCTGTTTAGCACTTGATGTGTACATTAAGAGATATGTTTTTCCAAAATTAAGGGAAAAACTGGAAAACAGAAAGTGACCATTTGAACAGTGCGTGTTTTTAGAGTAAACTGATTCAAATGGGCAATGTTTTGGGCTAATGAGTATTTTTCCCCTATAGATAACTCAATAAGCTTAATTTAGAAATTGAAAACACTCAATTTCTATTTTTCTAGAATTAATTATGGATTTTCAAAATTGGGTAAAAAATCTGAAAAATGGGCTAGTGAACAGTAACAATATTTTTGAAATTTTCAAATTCAGTAAAAAAGGTCAACTTGAGTTATCCAAGGCCCTAGAGTAGTTCAAAAATGATCTAATATGAGCATATAAGGGGAAAATAGGAGGTGTTACATTCATCATCATGTGGTTGATCAATAGGCAGTGGCGGAGCCACGTTAGTGTGAGGGTGGGCAATTGCCCCCACTCAATTTTTGGGATATATGTAAATGCTTGTTAGATTTTTATTTTGCACCCACTGAGTTTTAATATTTGAACCCACTCAAATTATTTACACTTGTAAGCTTGTTGTCATTTGTTTGAAAATAAAAAATTGCCCCCACTGGTCCAGGGTCCTGGCTCCGCCACTGTCAATAGGGTCATCTTCAATAATAGCTGTCACATGCGGTTGATCTATTTGGTAAGCATTTTCCAAGTCATAAATTCTATCAATTGCTTCCCTTGGTTTTGACCTTAAAACTACCAACCAATAAACTTTGTTTTTTGACGACTAGGATAAGGAGCATAATATACTTGAGTTACTGTCTCTGGAAAGATAAAAGGATCAAATGTCGCATACTTTCTATCCCTATTTACCTCAACAATCTCATATTTGCTTGTGCTGTCTCATTCCATGTGTTAAGGTATCATACCAATCACAATAAAACAAAACCAACTTTTTGATAGGTAGTTTGAGCCATTCTAACTCAAGAATCTCCTTTAGGACACCATAGTGATTAAAAAAATTTACCAGCAGATTTGAAATCCACATGTAATTTCCTGTGGATTACAAATCTGCAGCTAATGCCGCAGGAATTTTCCTACAGAATATTTCCGTAGGAAATATCCATACGTATTTTATCATTTTTTACCAGGTTTCCTGTGAATATTTCAGCAGGAAATATCCATACGTATTTTATCATTTTTTACCAGGTTTCCTGTGAATATTTCAGTAGGAAATCACTACTAGAAAATCACATATTAGCGAAAAAAATTAGTGATGACTTTGATATTCCTCTCTAAATAACCCAATTAGTAAGGAATTTAACGATGACTATTAAATTCCTCTCTAATTTTTAAATTAGCGAGGAAAATTAGTGACGACTTGGATATTCCTCTCTAAATTTTTTGATTAGCGAGGAATTTAGCAAAGAATATTGTATTCCTTTCTAATTTTTTAAAACAGTGAGAAAAATTAACGACGATTTGAATATTCATCTCCAAATTATCCAATTAGCAAGGAATATTAAATTCCTTTCTAATTTTTCTAAGTACTTAGTCAACTTCCACTTCTTCTACTTAAACTCTTACAGGAATTTCTCACCTTTTTTATATAAAATTCTATTTAATTTTTTCAAATAAATGTGAAAAATAATAATAAAGAAATTATATGGATCAGACTCAATTGTTTTCGGTTCAATTTTTAAAATACAAGTAAAATTCCTCTGAGAATATAATAGATATATACATATCGAAAAACTTGTTAAATATTTATGTGATCATTTTTTACGTTAGGATTGAAATATGTTTTAAATAAATGAAAGGAAGACATATACGGATGGGTTGAGGAAGGGGAAATGTAGGAAAATGAGGATTTGAACCATTTCGAATCATTTCCACTCGAAAAGTTTGGGCGGCAAATCTCCCTGATTCCCCGCCCCACAAATGCGTATTTTGTATTATTATTATTATTATTATTATACCAAAAACATTGTCGCCCCACAACCATGAAAACTCGCTGCCCTCGCACTCGCCTGAAGCAAGAATTGATCCCTTATCTCCTGCACGTCTCCAGCACGCCGAGACGCAGAAGTACCCAAGCTTATTGATCCCAGCCATACCCACACCTCTCTCAGTTATTTCAGATGCTTAAACACTTTCCCTTTCCCAAATCTTGCTCGGCAACGTCCTCTGAAATCCCTAACCCTAACCTTAACCTACAGTCCCACAGGCACTCTCAGTCTTTCGTTCGGCCACTCCGTCTGGTCTTCGTCTGTGTTGCTGTCGAGTTCATGACTTGTGAGTTGCATCTTCTTCCTCGTCTCCATTTGAAGATTCAGGACTACAGCTTTCTCTATTCCTCCATCTCTGTTCATGAATCGTGGGTCGTCAACTAATTATCTTCGTTTTCGCAGGTCAGGTAACTCCATCTCTATTCAGTCCATTACTGAAAAATTAATTCTGAGCTGTGGATATACAGAGATGGAAAGTCCGCTAGGTGTCAATGAGATTTGATTCTGTCGGCATTTTATTTTCCAAGGCCCTTGTTAAATGAACTTCGAAGTTCAAAGTAAATCATCTGTTCTCATATATCTGAAGACCAAATTGTGTATATCAATTATATTTGGGAATATTTGTTCATCAATGGCATAATGAAGCTGTTCAAAATTTTGAATTCATCAATGGCATAATGACCCTGGCACTCAGCCAAAAGGTTTGCTGTATCGCTAAACATGAGATATATTTAGCTATCTTAAACCGTCAAGATTGTCAGGCATTTGTTCTGGTGCATCTTGTAAACTTTGGGATCTTTGTATTAGATCATAAATAATATATCTCATACACTGTCCCCAAGGAAAAAAAGAAAAAAGTCTCACCCTGTTCTAACTTCTTTGTTATGATGTAAAGCAATTCAAGCAATTCTTTGAATTGCATTGGATCATCGAAATGGGGGTGTGTGTGGGGCGAGTACAGGTGCAACTTGTGAATGTGTGCGTGTGTAAATGTTTGTATTTATGTTTTCAAGTATATTAAATTTCTTACTGCTAAGGAGTGTGACTCTTTATCCACTTTTGATAAACTTTGTTTCTTATTAACACAGATATCAGAATTAAAAGTGACCGACATTCCTGATGTTGACTTGTCACATTATGGGGTTACAAGGTATGGAAGCTTCAATGTGGAGGTGATAGACCCAGTTTCTGACTATTTGGAGCTATTGGAGGTGAAGATATCCTTTGTACCTTTAACAGAAAATATTTTTTTCCTTGTTATATTTAACAGAATGGTTAATGTAAATTAGATCCAAGCATTGGTAATTTTTTTGGCAGTCTGTATTCTATTTCCAGCTCATTAAAAGTCTTCTTTCACGGCCAGATTTTAGGTATCTTCTTTTTTTTTGATAATTTGATTTTAGGTATCTTCTTATTCTCAAGAGATTTAACAGTGTTGACTTTATCAAGTTGGTTTTCAGTTTTTATTTTCTCCTTACATTTTATATGGTGTTGCTTGATGCATTTTTTTTTTCTGGTCCTCTAAAATGTTTACTTGTTCCCCCTTAACACGAAGTCAATATAGTTGATCCCTCAAATGATTTTTTTGTAATTATTCTTCTTAAACGATTGGGCGTATCCTCATGATTTTGGCGTATTATGTTTTGGAGGTATAAACTGTTTACGTTCTTGAACTCTATTTTTTGTAACCCATTTTTTTATCTTGTAGGTTTATATTTGATGCAATGCATACAATTACTAGTGCTTCTGCAAAGCTTATATTCGTTGATAAACTAGGTGCAGGTCCGGTATGTTACTCTTCTATTTTTTTTTTTTTGGAGTTGGTTTAATGTTGTGTTAATTAAAGATGTTGATATTAAATGTTAAGTTTTCGGTGTAGGAATCTATTTTAAATGAGGTTTCGTTGGAAGATTTTGGATGTGGTCATCCAGATCTAATCTTATGTGAGCAATTTTCTTATATGTTGATATATATGTTAATGCTAAAAGCTAATGGGAAATTTTTCAATTAATTTATTAATATGAACTTCTAACTTTTTTTGTGTTGTTTATCTCTTACTGGGTGAGTAAGCCACTGAAAAGGGGCCTTCTTTTAGTTCATAGGCCTTCTTTTATTTACAGTATACAACTTTTATCTCAGCAAAGTTATGCAGCACTGACTTGGTATGAAACTAGGATAAAAACCCTAAGTAATTAGATACAGAATCAACAATTGAACTCTGAAGAGAATGTGATTTATATTTTCTGATGCTAGCAATTTAATCATAATGATGAAATAGCTGAAATCATGACTTTGTACTTTCATTTCCAAGTTTTCTCAAAATATTTCCCTTATCTTTTAAGCTTGTAAGTTCCTTTTCTTATAGTGGGTGGATAATGTTGATTTCTCACTGATTATATGTATATTTAACTGAACATAAGTTCTAACACTGTATTGCATAATGTCCAGGTACTAGTTACAACATTTAAGATAGTTCCGAGAGGAACAGAAAGGGCTGTGAGTGTTGAAGGAACTTTAGCAGGGATGTCAGCATCTATAGTTCTCACCTTTCTCAGTTGTCTGTTGAGTAAGTTATTTCACAAATTTTGAACTTTGCATTTGCATGTGTTTAGCTTGAGGGAATACTCTTGTTTTTCTGTAGCGAATAAGTTTCGTCAGTTACTATGTATGATTCCAGACTAAATTACTACTTTTGGGGTTGACTTGAATTCTTTCAAGTTTTGTTGGGGGGGTTACTTCAGTTTTTGATGTCATAATCAACTCTCAAGTCTCAACTCTTTAACCAAAAACTGTCATTTCCATATTTTAATTTTCATTACACACCATTTTTTAAGCATGCCTACCAACATTTAATGTGTATGAATAATGATTTGCCCAAATCAAATAGGTAAACATATTAGAAATCATCATAGTAATGATTGACAGAACTTGTACTGAGCTTCTTGATTTGTTAGTTATTATATCTGTGTATGAATAATGATCTCTGTACCTTTGGATTTAGGAAAAGAAAATTAATAGAGAGCTAGTTGTTGTTTAGTTCAAGCAATGTTGTAGGAACTAAAATAATTTGCAAAATTGGCTGGACCTTGTACTTTATTATATCAATGTGATTTTGCTTGATAGTCATTTAACCTTTGATTGCTTTCATTAGGGCTAATTAAATTATGGTTTTTCCAGAAAATAGGGAGTGACATTCAAAAGGAAGTTGAGACATTTTTGTATGATACTGCGGCAGGTAATGTCGAGATTATGGATGTGGAACAGTGATCGTAACTTGTGATCCTCTGAATTCTAACCTATTTTAGATCAGCTTCCTTTTGGATTCTAGTTGCTTGAGTAGGACCACTTAACTAAACCTATCTGGCCAAAATGAAACAAAGATAATAAGCAACAAATAATCGGAAAAGCCAGTTTGAATAGTTGGTATTTTCCAACAATGTATATTATTTGGTATTTGAATGCATTCATGATCATTTGTGAACTTATTACAGTTTTATAGTTCTAATTAAATTTATATGCTGATTCTGAAGAGATTGCATATGCTGAGGAGGAAGGAGAGATTGGCACTTATAACTTGCTATTTGTAAGAAGGCCTACTGATTTAAATGTTGGGACAGTTCCAATGAAACGAAAATGTAAGCGTATGGCTTCTAGGAAGAGAGTTGTAATCCCTTTCATGGTTATTGAGATAATGCAGGCTCAAACTAAGATGCTTCAAGTGGCGACACCAGTTCCTTTTAGGATGACCAAATTACTTTACAAAGTGGACCACCAGTTCTCTGTTCCTTAACGTTTATACGTGATAAAGCACTATCGGATAGATTTTCTATTTCAAACTTAGAATCTTAAAAAATTATATAGATAATTCTCCAAATATCTTAAAAATATATCTCAAATATACTAAAAATTGGAAAGTTATCAAATAACAACCCCGTTAAGTCTAAGAAAAGATCTGTTAGTTTATGTGTAACAATCATAAACCCATTACATAACTCCCAAATCACATTGACAACACTAATCATGCGTATAAAAGAGGCTTGAATTAAAAAAGAGTTCGATATGTGATATTCATGTTGTGGGGCAATTAAATAAAATTAATTAAAATGCAATATAGTAGCACTAACTTAGTTCAATCTCTACGTGGAACTTATATTTAACTCTAAGTAATATATTGTGTAAATAACAAATTAATCAAGAAGTTTCAAATGCGCTTTCTACTATCTAACTAAACTAAATGAATGTAGTTAAATTTCATAAAATGTATATCCGAAGTGATTGAATCCACTAACATTCTTTATCCAATTTCATTTTTAAGTTCTCATTTTTAACTAAACACAATGACTAGTAAGGACACTTACTAATCGATATAAAAGATCTTAGTACTTAGCTCATATTATATTTATAAAAGATTATTTTTACTTCAATTAATTCATAGAAACCTAGTAAATTAATTGATTTCAAGGGACTAGATGAAAACAATTGAATAACAAAAGTGTTATAGTCAAATCATAATCCAAAGTAGCAATCTAACACAAGTATAAAAATCTAAATTACATCAACCGAACATAATCGTCTTCCATATATATAAATATCACCTCTAACAACCTAGAATTACAATCTGCACATATAAAGATTATAAAGTGAAATTAGAATTCTAAGAACTTCCCTAATTGCCCAAGAACTCATGTTAACTTTATCATATTGGACGGATGCAATTAGCCACTCATGGATGGAAGATTGAGTTCATCGAACAGCTTGACCACCATCAACCATTCTGGTTGCTGAGAGAGCGGAAGCAGGTGGATGACAAGATTAATGACGCTGGCTGGAGTCTTCGTGTGTGTATCCGAGCAGAGGCT
The DNA here is from genome assembly GCA_025593235.1 of Vachellia pachyceras. Taxonomy (NCBI): domain Eukaryota; kingdom Viridiplantae; phylum Streptophyta; class Magnoliopsida; order Fabales; family Fabaceae; genus Vachellia; species Vachellia pachyceras. The sequence goes on from JANTPZ010097195.1 coordinate 47,697, forward strand.
GGAGGTGCGCGCGCGTTGGATGAATGGGCTTCCTGTGGCGTTCGTGTCTGGAGGTGCCTAATGAATGGATGATGGAATCGACCAAGTGGCTATGCTGTGTGAAATATAATGAAGGGGGAATGGAATAATTAACGTGAGTTTTTGGAATGATGGAATGATGCAGCGGCGCTTTGCGAAGGTCTCTCCCCCTCAATTAAGCTAATGATGAGCACTAAAATGTGTAAAAATATTAAAGCTTATCAATATGATAGAGAAGAATAAAACATAACCCAAAAACATTCATTATGTTTAAAGAAATCAGGCTCCCCTTTTCAAATTTTAACTTTTACCTTCTCTATCATCGGTAAATTTTTAAAAGGGAAGCCTGATTTCTTTAAACACACTGAATGTTTTTGGGTTATTTTTTATTCTTCTCTATCATATTGATAAGCTTCAATATTTTTATACATTTTAGTGCTCATTATTAGCTTAATTGCAAAAATCACATAATTCAAGTATCCTCAAATCCTCATTGCAAAAATCACATTTCTCTATTCCATAAATTACTTCTCATTATTGGAATAATTTAAAATATTTTTATATGCATAATTTAATTGCATAATTACTTTTAAAATTTGTTGAGTCAGCATTTTTAGTTAAGCAAAACTAATTGTATTAAGAATAAAATACTAAAAATTACTCAAATTACTCAGCATTTTTAAAATACTAATTTATGAAGTTTTTATAAACTGCATAAATTACTCAAATTAACTAATTATTATTTGTTTAATATTTAAGCATATCATTTAATTTTTAAATATATTATCAATAGTTTATTTTTCAATCTTCAATCCAAATGTTATCTTAAATTTGAAATTAAAAATTATTGCCCCATTAATTATTTGCTTTTGATATTATACACATCTTTTATTTAGTGCCAAAAATATCCTCAACATCTCAATTGACCATGACTTGCCGGTGCAACTGACAAAAACAAGGATACTTTTTTTTTGCCAAACGACAAGAACAAGGATACTGAATTACGAGTATAATTTATTAATATTTATTTATTTATTTATATATTTATTACGAGTATAATTAATATTTATGTTATAAAAAAATAATTTATTAATATTTATTATTTATAAAATTAATCAAATTGAAAAAAAAGTGGGAGGTTGACTAGTTCAAAAGCTTTCACTACGAAACGTGTATCCATTAGGACGGGGAACGGGACGTGACGAAATGAAGCGTCTCCTAGGTGTGAAAGAGCAGGCGCAGTTGTTCGGTGCACTTGCGTGATACTGACTCGACGATGCCTGCATTGTGTGAGGTTACCTCCCTGCCACTATCACGTGGCTATCTGGGTCCCACTCTCCCTCGCCCTATAATTTCTCTTAGCCTCTTACGCATCATGGTGTGCATGGAATATAGTCGGCTGACTAAATTTTATTCAACCTTTTTTGCTTTTGCCACAAAAATTACAAGCTCTAGAATTCTTCTTCTTCTTTACCAGAAGTAGAACTTATCTTCACATCCAAAGACTCCAACGCGTCTTGATATTTTTAGAAAAGTAAGCTATTTGTCTAATATTAAATTGGGTTAATGGGAATATTAAATTATGTTAATATTGTCATGTTTTGTTATGACGTTATAGAATCATGTTCATGGAAGTTGAGATAAAATTCCTTTCACATGTTTATCTCGTAAACCATAAATCATATTGAAAAATTAGTTTCTACTGCTAATCCAAATGGGAAAAATATCACTTTGCACACAAGCTAAACAAAGCAAAATCAGCTTGCCAAGTCATCAGAGCCACATTATCATATTTAACACTGAAGGTTCTTATTATTTAACACTGTTAAGGTTCTTATTAAATTACAAGGAATAACGTTTTACTCTATCACATAGTACTGTTCATATCTTACTGTTTAGAAGACATTATCGGCCATCAAAATTTTCTTACAGATTTGAAATCCGTAGGTAAATCCCCAGCAAACCCAGGAAAAATCCGCACATATTTGAGCCTTTTTTACTGGTGTTTCTGTGGGCAAACTCTTACAATTAACTCTAAATGCCACTAAACCTTGAAAGCAAACCCAGTGATAATTCATAATCCGATTATTTAATTTATCTTCCATTCCATCCTAATCCTACTCAATCCAATTATTTTGGGGAAGTTCTACACCTACGTGTCAGTACAATAATAAGTAAACTCCCCAAAACAATTTTTTTCCTTCTCTTTTTAGGGCTTCATGCAGCAACTTTAAGCCACTTTTTTTTGTTACATAGTAACTTGCCTTCCAACATCTTGTCTTCAGAAAACGCCCCGTAAGATTATGCTTATAAATTGTCCTATGTTTCAATCATTATACACCTTTATATTTAATTTGTTGTAACTTTTATTCATCTTACAAACGTACTCACCTGAAAAGAGCCTTCCTCTTGAAAAGCAAAACCCACGTGTGAGTGTTTAAATTTAGTACAGGCAATGTTCTTTTTACATTTTTGAGAGTTTCACATGAAATATATTCTTACGAGAGAAGATCATCTTGATCTAATGACTTTGATAATGAATTCTCTTTTAGACGTGACTTTTAAGGTTGTCGCTGTATACGCAGATGTTTCATTGTTCATAATATATATATATATATATTGGATCAGAAATTAAATATGAAGCTGAACCAATCTTGGGAGTACCTCATTCCTAATTTTTTTGCTAGTGATGATAAACGGGCTTACAGCTAGCAGCACAAGATTATACTACGAATTAAAGATCTAATGATAATCACATAGCACCAAACCAATTTTCTCTCAACGTTACTTAGTTCAAAATTTTACCAAACAGCCACTCTGCCCTTTTGTCTCTCGAGTACCAAACCACTACTGTGATTCTTTATATATGGAGCCATAGAGGTGTATTATTGCATATGGACCTTTTATGTACACTAGCTCTTTCAATCACTCCAATAAGTCAAATCTCATAGTTATTGGTTCACACTCTTTCTACCTTAAGCGATATGAAGATTTTAAGGATATATAGACTTGGAAATTTTAAGGATTTTCTCTAGAGATATGCCTCGAAATATTTGTGGTTGAATCTCTTTAGTGTTCTTGGTACTTGTAGCATTCTCTTTTGAAGACTGATTCATTTGTGGCCGAAGCTGATTTCCTTCATTATTTACACTTAGTATTAATTTTTTTAATTTAATTTGTTAGTTTTTTTCTTCAATCTAGATCTACAAAAGATATTTTCACTTACGAAATGTTTTAAAATTCCATTGTGTAACTGTGCATAGTTTTTTTTCCTCCTGTAAAATATTTATTCAATTTGTCATGGACGTAGGGAAAATACAAATGAAAACCATTATTGTCTAGTTCAATAATTTATCCTAGGTACACATATAATTGAAACAACTCATCTTTACTCTGATAGTTAAGGACACAGCTCAAAATGAAAGTGACGTTCCAAATACAACCATGCGTACCAGTGGTGACGTCAAGCTTGGATTATGAATGAAACTAACAATAATTAAGCGTTGAATTTATAACCTATTAGTATTTTTCTCTGATTACTCCTCCTTTAATGAGTGCCTTTGGGACATTGTTTGTTTGTGGTCCTGGTCCTTTGGTGGGCGGCGGTGTTCTTCTTGAATCATGGCCACCACGAAGGCTGTTTCAAAACCAAAACACTTGGTTATTACCACCATGAAAACGAAGAAAGAAATTAAAAACTTATCAAAGAGGCCACAACAAAGAATAGTAGCAGTAGTAGTAATTTCCTTCATCCTAAATTTAGAAACTAGATACCAAATTTACATAGATTATTAAGATTTGTAAAGTTAGTTATTTTATATAAAAGAAGATGTCAAGTGGTTTCTTGAAATGCCATTTTTATGATTTGTAAAGGAAAAGTTTCCGGTTTAAAATGAAAACCTATTTTACTATGTGTAATCAAAGGAGATAATTTTTTTAAAAAAAATTAAATTTGAAAGACGAAATATTAAAATTTAACTGTACCTCGGTTTGCACTTTTCTGGAAGAAATGATAGCAGTGATCTTTAATAATAATAATAATAATAATAATAATAATTATTATTATTATTATTATTAGTGATGACCAGGTGTGATATTAATTACATTTTTTTTCAAGATTATATATCCCTATTTAAAATTTGATGAAATTTCCTTTTGCGCTTTTCAAGATGCAATATTCATGGCTTCAAATGTTTGTGAGCTAGGAACTCACCGGATCAAGAATGGCTGTGAGCTAGGAAAGAAGTTCAGAGCTCGAACAAGATTATCCGGCGAAAAATTTCCCAATAGACGGCGGTGAGACATGGTGGTGAGCAAAGTGAAGAAATCAATATACTTATTTGACTCTCTGATTTGCTCTCCAAACTTTGAGAGTTATTTTGCGAGTGAAGATCATTGATATTTATATATACATGATAATGATGAGCTGTGTTATCAATTATTTTCATGCAAGTGGGAACACTCCTTTTATATATATATATATATATATATATATATATAATTACGACTAGTTCTGCGTCTTGCTCACCAAACTCTACGTTCAAGGCCATTATTTACTTTTTGTCTTCGAGCTAGTAGTGTCGTTTATTATAGATGCATGGGTGTGAACGACTGAACGTGTTCAAACGAAAGACTTTGACTATGAATAATGTTAGCAAAATTGGGCCACAAAAAATGTTGGGAAAGAAGACTTGAACCGGTACTTAATATAGGACATAATTAATTAATTTAAAGAGATTTTATAATAAAGTTAAATAAACTATGTAATCATAACATATATTACATTATCTCTTTAAAATAGTAATATGTATTATTATATATCAATTTATAAGTGCAAAACAAATTAATTTGAAGAAAAAATATAAATATAAATTTTAAATTAATTTATTTAATTTTTTAATCTTCTTAAATTAATTAAATGTGTCTCATAGTGAGTGTAATTATTTAGACTTGATAAAAAAATGTGTGTAGCGAATCTTTGTTGGCCAAGAAGGGAGTCACATGAAAGTTTGTTGTGTGTAGGGCTGAGCAAGCAGACCCGGACCCGCCACACCCGCCCGCGAACCATATAATTAAACCCATTTAAGCTCACCCATTTTGGACCCGTAACGGGCAGGTAATGGCTTGAACAGGGCGGGGCACGGGTGCACCCACGGGGTGCCCGCTCCCCGCCCCGCCAATTTAATAAATTAAAAAAACACAGTTCACATACCATAGTCACATCAGTCACGGGACTCACGGTCGCGCGGCTTCAGACTTCACTCTGTCTCTCACAGTCGCACTCTCATCTCTAAGTCTCTCACTCGTCCGGTCGTCTCTCGCTCGACTCTCACTCTCTCATCTCTGCCTCAGTCTCTCAGAGTCTTAGACAGTCAGAAGTTGTCACCTCCCTCTCAATACCTAGTCTCTGTCGCTGTCGCACTCTATCTCCCCTTCGGTGAGTCGACTCTAGCTCCAAGTCCCGATTCGATTGAGGACTCTAGTTGCAACCGTCAACTCTCCAACTCTCTCCGTCGCATCGCACAGTTAAGTTCTTACAAGTTAGCTTCATACAAGCAGCTTCTGTAAGTTCTTAAGTTCTTTAGGGTTTTGTTCTTGTTGTTGACATTTGCCATTTGGTGCGCTCTGGATTGTTTTTCATTTCTCAGCTTGTAATTTGGGGTTGATTTGAACGCCCTTCTTGTTGTCTTTCTCTCACGCTATTTCATCGAGGAAATCGTTCCAATTAGACTGTGTTTGTTGTTTGTTGATCTCTGAGTCTTTGTTTTATTTATATTCTGGGTTTAAAAGGGACGGTTGTTCTTTATATTATGAGGAAAAGGGAGAGGTTTGAAGGGGACTGTCATTTTGTTGAGAATTAAGTGAAGTGTATTAGAAATAAATCAGTTGCTGCAACTTCTACCTCTCAAACTGTGTTTTTGGGTCTCTTTTCTCACTTTACGTTCGCATTTTGAAGTTTGGAGACCTCAATATCTCCATCTGTCGTTTTGTTTGGGATGTCACGGGTAACCCATTACCCGTGACACCTAGCCGTTTGGACCCGTGCCCCGTGAGCACGGTTTAAATGGGTAAGACCACGGGTACGGGGTGCCTCATACCCGTGGTCTGCTTAACAGGCGGGGGCCCCGCCCTCCCAATGCACAGCCCTAGTTGTGTGGTCGCATTAAGTGGCGATTTGCAAATTTGGAAAAAAGGAAAAATGCTGGACAGAAAGAACTTGCAAGTTGTTGATGATTAATTTGTAGTTAACTTAAAATAAAATTATCAATATTAAAATAAAAATTTACTAGTGCTTTCAAAATTACAAGGACCGACCACTTTAGATAGACTAAATTTGAGAGATCCAAACCACAATTTTTAAACCAAATGAACCAAAACCCAAATTTGAATAAACAGACTAAAGGTACGTTTAAGGCTAGGACATATTTATTCTCATTCCTCACTTTAGCCCACTGTTATTCGAATAATAGAGGTCCCCTTGGTATTGTCCACATGTTCAAAGTTTTTAATAATATTTCTTCCTCTCTTTGATATTGAACGCTTTTTAGAATAAATTTGTAGACTCTAGTGGTCTGATGATTTATGTAAAGGGTTATTAATTAAAATTTTTCATTTTTAAAATTATTTTTGTGTTTATGTTAATTTAAAACTAAAATAAATTGGCCTTATATCATAAGGAAATCGGGCCTTCCATAATTGTTCCTTCAAAAAGATCAGCCAGAAGAGTAGTAAAAATGGTAATTTTGGAAGTAAAGAAAATACTACCAAAAGCGCACTTCGTTCAACCTGTTTTTTTTTGTTTGGATTCATATTATTGTCAGAAAAATTATCTAACATTGCCAAGAAGAACCGAAATCCTGCATAAAAAAAAAACAAGAAGAACCGAAATCCTTGGTATGCGTGGGCACCCCATACATCTATATGCAACAAATCCAAACAGTTATCAGTTTACCATCGATAGGTTGTGTCTAACCAAACGAACTAGTTTCTCACAACTTTATAAATCAATTTTCAAATCATCGCTATGAGAGGTGCCCCACATTTAGTAACTCAAGCAAGATTGTCTCCAGAAAGAAATTGCCTATGTTCAACAAAAAAAAAAATGACGGCCTTTTGTAATGCTAGGTGTAAATGGTAAAAGTGCTGCCCACAAATATCACATTTCATATTACTCCAAGTCAGCAATACATTTACTAATTCCTTCAAGTATCCAAGTACAAGTAATAGAGCATGGCCAAGTCTATGTAATGCCAAATACAATATTACTTATCTACATTACTGTTGTGTGCATGTGCAAAAGATTATTTTCTCCAACGATATAGAGCCAATATCTAAGGACACGTAATGGAGCAAGGCCAAATCTGTGCAAAGCCAAATACAAAATTCAAGAAAGCCATTTTGCCAAAATGTCTCTCGAGATCTATGCCCTTCAGAGTTCAGTCTCCATGGGCTACTACGAGTCATCCAAGAACATGAAGATAGAGAATCTTGTGCGCTTCTCGCTCAAGAGTGAGAGGCAGCTCCCGCCTAGATCTATTATTCGCCGGCGAGAGGAAAAAAGCAGCAAAAAGAAAGAATCTAGCCCGACCCATATCATTAACAAAAACTGAAGGGTAGAAAACATAGCATCGCGTTTACTATAAAATTAGACTGGCTTTTGTTGGCCTATAGGTGATAGTAAAAGTTCTGTTTTCGGGCGGCACTCCTAGCATGTGCCATTGCATGACCCACATGCTAGTAGATACGACGGAGTGCCTAGACTAGCTTATACAACAACTGAACTAAATCGATGTTAATATAACCAACTAAGCTAAGATAATATGATGGATTCTAAACTAGATCACATTCAGCACAAAAGTAATCTAGTATTGTAGTTCTTTAACCCAATGGTTTAGCAAATGACTCAAAGAAACACCAGAGCAAAATTGTGAAATTGCAAGCTTCAATAACAGGAGCAGATAATAGGAATGAAACTAAAGTACCTTGCTATATGATACTGAAATCACGGTAATGCAATTGAAACATCTGCTTGTAGGGCTGAGCAAGTGACCCGGAACCCACTAGACCCGCCCATGATTTTCCCCGTTTGGGCCCGCCCAAAATGGCCCGTTACGGGTGGGCCTAAACAAGATGGGCTATGTACTTAAACGGGTGGGCCTTAATTGCTAAGTTTCACCTTTTATCTCTATATCTTTCAGCATATCAATGCCTCAGGGGATGAATTTTGAGAAAGTGAGGGAGTAGTCCTATCTATGCCCTCAACACTCTCATGTTCTTTAATTTTTCACTAAGTACATGTATTCTATTATTCGAGGTAATTACGGTCAAGTCATCAAATATAAGAACCTCTTTTAACGAAGAGTTGAACCTTGGCTCTCTACATTATAAAGGACCAATATCTTCTATTAGACCCAGCCTTCCATTTGTTTGTTCCACTTTATCCAACAGATGATGTTCATATAAAGGAGAATGACGGGTTTATAACTCATCGTGAGATAATTACCCCGGAATAGTTATAAATAATGCGCACATTGAATGTTTGCATCCCCATTTCATTATTCCAACAGTTAGTTACGAAACATAACTTGGGAAGAGATTATGGAAACATGAGTTAATTTTGGCAACGATACTAGGAAATAGAATACTATAGTGACAACTTATGTGTGCAGAGTCGTAAGGCTATTCATATTACAAATATTAATATAACTGCCTATTCAGTCTTTGATGCAGCATGGTGTGGAAAACAATTCTTATTTAATTTTTGGTAAAAAAACTAAAGCAACTGATTACGTAGCTTGAAGCAAGAGATGGGAGGGCCAAGCTATCTTCTGAAAAGAGGTGCTGCTACGGTGATGAGACAATTATGAGTCTATTTGGAATATTGTAAGAGTGCAAATCCAGATAAAAATCCTCTCAAATATTTACCTTACAGCTCGTAAATTATGTTAAAAAATTATTTTCCACCGCTAATTCAAATGGAGATTATCTCGCTTGAAAACGTATTTGAGTGGCATTAAATATGTAATGGGGTTACCTGATATGATAATAATTCTTTATTAGCAAGATGAATATATGCCATACTCAATCTCATTTGTAGTGTAATTTAATTTGCACTGTAAATGAGATGCTATATTTAGGATCCAATGGAATATATTATTTGGGTTCATATAATTTTTTATCATTTAAATTTGGTTCTATTTTAGTTTTGGTCCATTAAATTTTGAAAAAAATTGGTCTCTCAAGCTTTAGTTTGTTTAAAATATTAATCCTTATAATTTAATAAAATTTTAAATTATTTTACCCTTTGAAAGATTAAAACCTTGAAGAATCAAAGACTGTATTAACTCATTATCTTTCCTAATACAAAATTAAATTCTTAATTGTCTTAAAAAAATAAAACTCATTAAAGTCTCTCTTTTCCTTTGTTTTCTACCATGCAAATAGAAAATAGAAGAAGAAGAAGAAGAAGAAGAAGAAGAAGAAGAAGAAGAAGAAGAAGAAGAAGAAGAAGAAGAAGAGTAGATGATTGAGGCGAATAAGCACACACACATACACATATATTGGATGAGAATTGAAATGAATAGGATTGGTCATAAAACAAGAATTGCAAGTTCTGATAGCGAAGTGGTGATAGGGACCTAAAGCCTGAAACAAAGAATGCGGTTGGGACGAAAAGAGCCAAAGTCATTTTTCCATTCACCCAGCACGCTTGTTTGACCTTCAAACTTTGAATGTTCCAAGTCTGTGTGAACGCAAGGGCACTTTCGGAACTTCATCTGAAAAGCTCCACGTGGCCCACGCATGCATCTTCACTGTACCAGTTTATACCTTGTATTGGCCCATGTCTATAGAAAAAAAGTTTTATTTGATCGTTTTTAAAAATCATTTTATTAAATTTTTTCAAGAACGGATAATTTTATCATTAATTTATTATATATCATTTCTACTCTCGTGTATTATAATGAATATTAAATAGGGATAAAGTTAAAGATTGATTTAATTTTAATATATAAAAATATAAAAAACTTTATAAATATATACTATAAACAATGTAATTTATTTCAGTTGTCATATAATGTGAGAAGATATATGGTATATCACTTATAATAAATATTTTGTTGACCACTTCAAGTGGATATATCGTAGCTTAACTGATATGCCATTTTATGTTTGATGATCTGGATGATTTAAAACCACCTGTCAATTATAACTTCCTCACATCAAATTATATTTTCAATGATTGGATTCACTTAAATTTTTATATATATATATATATATAAAGAATCTTATCTTCTTTTAATTTTGATTTTTATGACATCGTATTTTCTAAATTGATTTACGTCATTTTGGACTCATCTCAAACATAAAAGTTGAGCAATTAAATAAATTATTTTTTTCTAAGAGTGCAGCTTTAAGATGTTAGAATACATTTCATTGGATAGAAATTTTCTTGCAAAATATATACTAGCTCAGTGTACAATTAATTGACGGTGTTAATGCCACATCATCATATTTAACACTGTCAAGGTTCTTATTAAATTACAGGGACCAACGTTTTAGATAGAAGGAAACTTGAAAGACCAAGAACTAAAATCAAAATGGAGGTAAATTATAAAGACTTCACTTTATATTAACCTTATTAAATTAAAGGGTTGTGACTATTTTGTTCAAGTTTATTTAGTAACATTTAGAAAATTTCGTGGTGCAGGCACTCTAAAGAATTTTGTTTATTGTATTCAGCATTTTTAATTTTTTTTGTGCATCCAGCATTTTTAAATATTTTTTCAAGTGCGTCCATTTATTTTTTGTGCATTAAACATCTTAAATTGATAAGTAAAAAATTGCACCAACAAATAATTTATAGTGTTGAACGTACATATGAAAAAACACTTTAACTTGTTGAACATACCACAAAATAAATTTTGAATGCACGTAAACAAATATTTCATTACTATATCGACCTTCACCCTAATATAAATTGTTAGAAGTATCTTATGAGATTTTAAAAATTTTATATCAGGAAAATTTCGCAAAAGATGTATATTAAAATTAAATCCATTGTTTTTTTAAGTTTGAAAAACAATAACTTATCGTTTTACTAAATATTGAAAAGCTTATTAATGGCCCTTAACAAATAAGTACAAGTGTTACAAGTTTCTATAAGCTTACCCAAGTGTCTGAACTTTTTTTTTTTTGCTTTCTTAAAAGCTAAAAGGCCTTGCTCCGTCAACTCGGTCTTATATCAATTATCAATACAATTTTGTTGGATGAATCTCGGTTGGGCCTACTCACTATTATCAAGCTGTGAGAGGCCCAATGTTTCAGTCTCAATATTTTTAATTTCCAATGTCAAATTGTTAATATCTCAATCAATCACTAATTCATAAGTGCCTATGTTAAGTTGGAGTCATTTGGCTCAATTGACACCAATCACTTTCTTAAGCCTTAAATTAAGCGATAGATTAATCACGCATTACATTTGAACTACAAAAGTAGATGAACTGATGAGCACATATAAATTCCTCACACGTTGTTTCCCTTTGACTTTGCATGTGCATGCTTATACATCACTCCCTACTACTAGGAATGACATCTAGCTACTCTTTTATGAAACAATGCATCTTTATGCCTGTTTCCCAACTAGAATTATGATAATCATACACCAAATTGAAATCCATAAGAAGCCTAAAAGATGAAGAGAAATTACTACACATATACTCGTATATTCAAGGCCTCTTTACCAAAAATTATAGCTGTCTTGAGATGATGATTGTATCTCGCAAGATTATTGTTTTGCATGTACTAGTATATTAGCAACAATTGATTTCCTTCAACACAGCAGCCATAAAGCCTTACAAGATTTGGGTGTTGTAAAGCATATATCATTCCAACTTCATTAGTAAACTCACGATTCCCTTGTTTTTACTTGGAAGAAAGCTGCTTTACAACTATGACAACACCATCTAATAATATACCCTGCAATTTAATCAATTCATCATTTTGTCTCAATTCTCATATTGATCTTTCTTAAGTATGATCAACACATATCTTTTTGTATTACAAGTGCATTTAGTTATTTAATTTTGTTTAAATATAAATATGACAATGCATTAAAATTTACCTTGTACACTGATCTAAAACCTCCTTCACCGATCTTATTTCTTGAGGCAAAGTTATTAGTGGCAACTTTGTTTTGTTTTAAAGAGAAATAACCCATTTTTAGGTTTGAAAGTTCTGCATCAAAGGGAGGTTATTTAAGTAGAAGCAAAATACGTTGAAATTACAAATTTGCAAACATCGTTGTTTATCCATTTGAACTTGCATGTTAGAGTTTAGGCATATGGAAACCATGCTTTTTTTACAATATTATACCAAATTCTGCATAGATGTATGAGCTTTACTATTTTAAATTTTGATCTTACGTGCATCTTTCAAGTCCTTGCCACCTAGGAAACCCATCTGTCGAAGGATGATTACTATTAGTGTGATGAGGAATATGCATGATCCAACTACAATTCCAGCAATGGTTCCAGCAGAAATCCCAAGAATTTTGAAATCTACATGAAAATGTAGTATCGTTTATGATTCACATCAAAATCAAAATCGTCACCACTTAAGCTTAAGGAAAATAAAGTAGTGTGAACCAATAAATGTAATGAGATTTGACTTACTTGGAGTGACCGAAATAGCAGATATAAGAGGTCCATAAACATTATAATCAGGAGTAGAGGTAGACAGGTAGTTCATTTCCCAGCCGAGTATAAATGAATCTCCAAGGTGTTATCAATGACATCAACGTTAAAGTCCTTAACTATGCCCTTACTAGCACCATTGGCTTCCTTCATAATGTTAAAATCACTCAAATATTTCCTACCCTGTCAAGATATGCATACAAAAGAATGATTCATACCCTTCAAACAATACTACAAGCCTGTTGAATATTACTATATAGTAATAATCCTTCAAAAGTTCATTTATATATGAAAATGAGAGAGATTACTGAGATGTACCTAATCCTAACTCACCATAAATATTACACCTCACCTTAAAAATTGGCCATTTAGCCAACAATTGAATAGATAGATAATATAGTGGTGGGCACATCCCACAATATTTGTTTCTCTTCAATCCTATGACCAAATGTCTGAAGGGAGTCTTGTATATTTTCTCCATGCTCAATGGTTAATTATATTATGAGGGACTGGCCCCTTCTACCAGATCCAACTCTTGGTGAGTAGAAAAATTTTAGATTCACCAGAGTGAGACTCACCTGAATAAAAACATCAAATATGCGTCTGGCAAGGCTGCTGAAATTGTGGTCATTAGAATACATAATAAAGTGTAGCTTGACGTTGTAATTTCCATTAACCATACAGAGACCATGGTACTTGAGAGAAAAAGGGGTAACACGAGCAGTTTGGTAGAAGCTTAGGCCAGTAATATTAAGAGAATATTTGTTTGTTGCTATAAAATTACCCCAAAACATAGGATAAGCTCCTGAACTATTATATGCTCATTTATCATCACTTTGAAAAAAGAACGAGATACCCTAGGATTGGTATCATCTTCATATTTATTCCTTTCATACTTAATTTCTGGTCCTCCATTATTTATGAACAATGAATGATCTGCATATGTAGTGACAACCTTGTAAAAAAATATATCTCTATGCGAGAATCCAAATCATGAAATCCATCATATCATGATTTGATCTTGTGATCCAAAGATACAACACCATTACATGACATAGACATACACCCTAAAGTATTGCTTTTATGCATTCAACCTAGACAAATATATTTTTAGGCACGTCTAGAACTTTAAAAAAATTTTAGTACATCCAACGCCAATGTATGAAAATACTTTAGGGACCTGGACCCATATAAAAAATAATTCATATACTTGATACAATACAAAATACTTTAGGTGATGGATGGAAAATACAATAGGGCATTGGAAGAACCTTAACCTTTTTTAGCTGATTTATTTATCTATTTTGAAAGTAAAATATAATTAAAAATGATAATGCATAGAAGAAAAAGACTCACGCTTGAGTTTTCTTCCACAAGGAAGACCCCTTTTTAGGCATAGACGGCTGCAAGGCGAATAAAATTAAGTTACATCAAATGAATCAAAAGAGTGTAGAATAATTGAAAAAGGACAACCATAATATTCATAGTCTTACGAGGTGTTTGCTGAAGATGACATGCTCGAAGCCAAGTTTCTGTGACACCCACAAAAGGTTAAGTTGCATAATGCTTTTAAGAAAACTTCAAAAAAATTTTGATTGTATTATTTATTTTTCTTTTTTGGAGGAGGGAAAGGGAAAGGAGCTTACACATTATTGTATTGACAAGCAGTCGCATTGGTCTCCGAAAAATTGTTGTAAGATAGGTCACTGGAAGAGGAAGCAGTGTGAAATTACACATGTAATTTTATTTTCTTGTTCTATGATTTTCTTTACTCCCTTTGGGTCTAAATGTTGGAGGAACTGAGAGATTTGTTTTAGTTTTAAATATAAAATTTTGATTCACTTTATTCTAAAATTGATAATATTTTTCATAAAGTATCACCATTGATTGCATATATTAAGAAAACTCTTCTTCTTTTTTTTGTAGAAAGGAAAAGCTTTTCATACATGATAGTTTCTATTGCAATTTGTAAATGATTAATTAGAAAAATCAATTCACATTTTTACCAATAATTAACTTTAGTAACTTCTCTTTAATATTTGTAAATTAATTATTTAGCTTTCATATTTATCTAGTATTACATATATTTTATATGGGTTGAATGGGTTCCCTGTAATTTATTTAAACTCTTAAAGCTTATGGATAAAGCAATTAAAGGTAGGGAAGAAGTTTTTGTAAGTATTTAGACTGAATTACAATTCCATTTTATAAAATCTGGCTTAAATTGGGGTATATTCATCTTGAACTATTAAGATAGTTTAATCAAAAGTTGTTCATGTAAAAGACTGTCCAGACAAATTTCGAATTGTAACAACTAAATTATATATACAAATGAAATGGATTAATTAAAAATGATGATACATTTAAGGTTTAAAGAAAGTTCGTTAATATGATTTACAATAATTAATTTCGAATAATATTAGCATTGAACTATAGCAATGCGAAATAAAATTAAAATAAAAAACAATATACACACAAATAACTATATTGGTATTGCAGTATCCATTCAGGAATTTTTCCGCTTAAAGAATTTTCAGTTAGAAACCTGCATGTATGTTTAATAAAGATCAATTAAAAAGTGTAATGAAGTCTTAAGAAATGAACTTATATAATATTACAATAAAGCTTCCTTACATGTACTTTAGCTGCCCTAAGTGAATATTATCTGAGATTTCATCAGTCAACTTGTTGAAGCTCAAATCTCTGTAATTTAACATGCGTTACATAAATATTAATGCTTTATAAACATATATGAAGAATAAAGAGAAAACAATACAACATTCCGTCTTTAATATAAAAATCAGTTGACTTTTTATAAAAAATTAAGGAAGTTTAATACTTTGGCAAAAAAAAAAAGGAAGTTTAATACACTATTTTAAATTAGTTATATTTATCATTTGTCTTCAAATAAATTCATTTGACTTATAAACTAATATATAATCTAATGATACACATAAATAAATATTTTGAGGTAATGTATTCAACTTTCATAATCTCTCTAAAAAATATTATCTGACTCATATATATATATTAAGTACCGAACGTGACAGTAATAGTAATATTGGTAATATATAGGCAATAATATATGTAAGTAGCTATCTCTAAATTAAAGTTAAATTGAGGACATTAGAGGATTCAGGATTGGCAAATATATACAATTTTATTAAATTTTTTGTGTGTATACAATTTTATCCTTAATTTATCATGTGTAGATTTTGATCTCATGTGTATATTGAAAAGGAATAAAATTGGAAATAAGATCATATTAGCCTGTATAAAATATGTTAAAAGTGATTGATAAATAAGGTTACATTAGTACAGGATAACAAGCACTCACAAATGCCCTAGTTTTGTTAATTGAGATATAGTTGTAGGAATGGGGCCTTCCAGAGCCGTTCCTTCTAAAAGCCTGCCCAAAAAAGTATTTGGAGAATAAAAAGTGGCAAATAAAATAAAGCAAATATTCAAAAAGCAAAGTCAACGTTACTTTTTCATTTAATTTGTAAAATAGGGAAAATCCCACAAACTACACTCAAAGTATATAAAAGATAAAGAAGGATCTTAAATATACAAAATTCTACATCAGACGGGAAGTTATGAAAATATTATGAAATATACTTATTTACCGTTTATTTCTTTAGCATATGTGTGAATTTCGTTACCAACACGTTTTTTTAATTCACACATCTACAAATTAAAACTTTTGAAATTTCCAAAATTAAAATTTAATGTAAATTTAAAAGATAAGTTATATTTTTAAAAAAAGTAAAAAATTAAGATGAGAGAGAGTTGATTAGACTCACATTGTATGAAGTTCTGTCCAATTCCGAATAAAACTTGGTAATTTTCCTCTTACGTTGTTTCCACCCAATGCACTACAAAAATGTTAGGAGAGAGATCTTAGAATTTAAGAAAATCAACCCAACATGAAAGTGAAAGAAATAACTCACATGGTTTCTAGTTTCTTCAGGTTGCCAAAACTTTCGGGTATTGTCCCTGAGAAATTATTTCCAGAAAAATCCCTGCAAATTCCAAATTCTTACAAATAGAAGAGGACATTCATCCAAAAGCAATATGAAAACCTATCTATAACAAGACTAATAATGTGTTGGTCACGATGCAACTAATATAAGATTTTAAAAAAAAAACAATCATATATACATAAAATATTCTTACAGCTGGCGTAACTGCTTCAATTTTCCAAGACTAGAAGGAAAAGTTCCTTCTAACAGATTATCTTTCAATCCTCTGAAAAAAAAAAAGCAAAACCATACATAAAACCATATTTCTCAATACAACAATAACTTTCATAAACTCAAAGTGTAATGATTTACGCTTACAGCTCTTCCATAGTAGTAATCTCACCAATTTCCCTTGGAATTGTGCCAGTGATTTTGTTACCCCCTAGGTTTCTGAAACATAATTTTTAAAAGATGAACAATGCATATGGTGAAATATACAGTTCAAGCTTGCATGTACGTATATATGTACTTTTTTTATCACTTACAATGCAGCAAGAGGGAGTCTAGCAAATCTCCTTGGGATTGACCCATATAGATAATTGCGAGCTAAATCAGATTATGAATCCAACATTAATTTCAGCAAGACATTTACATGTATACACATATGTTAAATGATACGTTTAGTCCTCCACGTTTATTTCTTATTTAGTACGACCCTTTAAATTTAAAAAATATACTTTTTAATCCCTTAATTTTAAAACATTTAGTTTTTACTTAATGAAAAGTACCAACCCAATAAAATTTAAACAGTGATATTTATAAATAAATGCTATCAAAACATGTTTAAATATTAATTCTTTAGTAGAATAATTTGTATATTTAAAATTTAATTATGTTGTATCAACATTAATTACAGAATCCCTGTCTAAATTTGTCAAGTCATCAGCATTTTCAATAAA
Source organism: Vachellia pachyceras (assembly GCA_025593235.1). Taxonomy (NCBI): domain Eukaryota; kingdom Viridiplantae; phylum Streptophyta; class Magnoliopsida; order Fabales; family Fabaceae; genus Vachellia; species Vachellia pachyceras. Next base: position 65,328 of record JANTPZ010097195.1, read on the forward strand.
ACTAACTATGTTAAGATTAAATAATTAAAAGTACATTTTAAATTCAAGAAGTCAATCTAAAATAAGATGTGACTTTAGATTGACGACACATATGATTTAGCGGCATATTTTTATAAACCAATACATAAAACTAAAAAAAATCATTACTTACAGTTGTTGCAAATGGGTGAGGTACCCAAATAGATTGAGACCTGTCATAACACTATTGTAGAAAGAAAACATATCACTAAACTATTTACACACACGTATATAGAGCTAAATCTTAAAAGAGTGTTATTTTTAGCACCAAGATATGTTTGAATATTCACAGATGCAGCACACTTACATATTTGTAACATATCAAACTTTTCCATTAGAGAAACTGCAATTACACGTTACATTCCTTATGATGCTATTCCCTATATCAATGGTCTCATTTTTGAAGCCTCCATCGATGCAAGAATGAGGGGTCATATGCCAATTCAAAATTCTCTATCTTCCATGATATTGCTTTTAGAACTTTCACTGTAACAACAAAAAATCAGTTATTGTTTTAGGATATCATTAACCGTAAAGTAAGAACATCAATATCTGTATTTTATGTTCATGGACATCTGTAACATTTTTTTTTCCATAGGAGGCAATCATGTTTAAAGCAAGTTGGGCAATGGGGATTCGAAAATTGTTAATCACGTTGTAAGAAACTATTTCTGATAGGCCTAACCCTATTGGTAGAAACATTTGATTATATTATTCATAAAGCAATCCAAAGCCCTTCACGCGGCCCATCTTGTTCAACTTTCAGCCACATAAATATTGACATTGATGAACTTCTCAGAAACCAAACATCTGGATCATGTAAAGCCAATCCACGTTCAATTTAAAACGCTGATAAAGGCTTAGCCAATAAACTTAAACTTAGAGTCAGTTCGCATAAGCGTTTGAGGACAACTTTGATGTAAATTAAAGTAAAAATCATCTCGTATACTTATTTTATGTATCGTAAATCACATTTAGAAAACATTTTTTATTGTTAATCCATATAGGCATTTAAACGATACCTCTCTGATTCTAAATATAGGACATAGTTTGTAGTGTGCCCTATGAACTATTTCATACTTTTAGAATAAGGGTAAGAAGTAAATATCTTAAATTGTTTTTATCCTCGTCTTATTAAGAAAATTCCTCATCCAGAAGAGCATCAGTACTGCCCAAATATGATTGGGAAAAAATCGTTTTCCCACTACTTTGGTGCTTGTTTGGATTGATTTATTTTAAGTGTTTTTACTGTATGACTTAAATACAACTATTCTGGTCCTTAACACAAGGATTGGTTAATTTTTTTGAGAAGATTAAAAAAGTTAAAGTTATTGTTTACCTGGCTTATAAACTAATATATAATATAATAATATATAAACAAATAATTTTAAATAATGTATTTAATTTTTTTAATATCGTAAAAAGATCAATTGACTTTTATATTAAGTAATGGAAGTGGTATGTAATTATAAAATATAGATTATTATAATAATACATAATAAGTAATTGATAAAAAAAGATAATTTTCTAACATATTCTGTGTGCACGTAGGAGATATGATTAAGCCATATCCATTTGAGTGTCAAACAATCAACAAATTAAAGTTGCTAAAAAAAATCATTTTAGGTACCGTTATAATTTTTCTGTATATAATAGCAACATTTGAAAAATAGCATTCCTTATACAAGTAATATTATCATTGATTACCTAGTTCTCTGACTGAAATATATTTTTCGTTAAATAACTTAACTTTGTAAACGAGAAGAAGCTTTTAACTCTCTTTTAAAATTAAAGGAGTGATTGTTATCAAAAAAAATTAAAGGAGTGATTATTCTTAAAAAGGGGAGTGATCATTGGATCTAAGCATAAAATTAAAGGACTAAAGATCAGCAACAAATAAAACAATAAATCTGAAGCAGTAATATTGTTTTTCTCCCCAATGGTTGTTCAATAAGAGGAAAGGGTCAACCATCACCTTGACCCCTTTCTTCTGTGTAAATTTCTGTAAACAGTAAAAAAGGGGAGTTAGAGCTAGGAACCCCATGGAAAACTGAAGTAATTAATGAAAGAATAATGTATGCATAATGCTAAATGCAAAAGAAAGAAAAAAAGTTAGGTGAGAAACCTTTGATATGAATTGAGCATTAATGGATCCATAATACATGAAAGCGTTCAATGCAAAGCACCCAAATATTAAAAGATAGAAAATTTTAGATCTTGAAATCACCAACTCCATCTATGCTGTTTCGGTGTTTGCAGAAAATAACTTTGAGAGGAAGTGAAGGAAGAAGGAGAATATATAACAAAACGAAAGAGGAAGAGGAAGGAGAAGTATTGCTAACTAAATAAAAGCTAAGTCAACATGTTTGCTAAATTTTTTGCCTTTTTGCTTGTCAAAATACAATTTGTTGTTTTGAATATGCGTAACTTTCTATTTTTTTTAAACAAATTTAACGAATAAACATTTCTTACTGAGAAAAAGAAAGAAAAAAAAGACATGGACAGAAGAAGAGATAGGGTTAATTAAGGAATATGCGAGAGTACCCCAATAACACTAATAAAAAAGTTATTTCTTTCCAAAAAGCGGTTTGAATTCTTATCAAAGAGCTAATATCTGTATAAGTTTGTAGGAAAAAAATAACTATCTAAATTTCGGATTTTTTATTTGTACTTAAGTAAAAATCTTCTTAATTAATTCGAGTATTTTAAATAAATTATATAAATGACTTGATTCTAGCCATGTGTTCCGGTCTCTTTAAAATATATTTGTACAAAATTATATTACATATTAATTTATAAATTAAGTAAATCATTTAAAAAGGGGTAAATATGAAAGATAAAATGGAAGAAGAGGAAGGATAAGTATGTTGAGAAAAAGAAAGTTAAGTCAATATGTTTGCTAAAATTGTTGCCTTTTTGCTTGTCAACATATAGTTTGTTGTTTTGAATATGCGCACTTTCTATTTTATTTTTTATTTTTTAAACATTTCTTACTGAGAAAAAGAAAAAAAAAACGGCATGGACAGAAGAAGAGATAGGATTAATTATGGAATATGCAAGAGTACCCTAATGACACTAGTCAAAAAGTTATTTCTTTCCAAAAAGCGGTTTGAATTCTTATCAAGCGGCTAATATCATATCAGTATAAATTTGTCGGCAAAAAAAAATAACAATATAGATTTAGGATTTTTTATTTCTACTTAAAGTAAAATTCCATTTAATTAATTCGAGTATTTTAAAGAAATTATATAAATTACTTAATTCTAGTCATGTATTCCAATCTCTTTAAAATTTCTCTATTGTTGTTTAATAATCACCTTGTTCGAACTCTTGTTTGAATAGGTGAATGCAAAACACTTTCACCATCAAGCCATGAGTTCGGAAGGCCTTTAAAATGTTTTTATACAACATTATATTACATATCAATTTATATATTAAGTAAATCATTTAAAAAGGAGTAAATATGAAAGATAAAATGGATTAAATTCAAGATAGAATTAATAATTGTTTATTTAATAATTTTTTAAAAAATAATTATTATAACTTATTTTATTTAGGTTTCATATTTATCAAGTAAAATATTTTCAGAAATCTAAAATCCAAATTATATGAAATATGAAGTTGCCAAGAGTTTATAGCCTATATGGCACAACCTACACTTCCTCTCGTCTCATATGGAGGGATGTTAAATTGTCTAAATAATAAAAACAAAAAAGAAATTAAATTATCTCTTATTCAAGATAAGCTACTCTTATCAATCATGTAACAAACCATGCATGAATCACTTTCTTTTCTTTAATTTACTTTCTCGGTGCCTTTAAAAAAAGTGGGAAAAAGAGGTATGACGATTGCTTTAGTGGAACATGTGTAAAGCTACATATTTTTTTTTTTGAGTGAATGTAAAGCTACATATTTAACTTTCAAGATATTAAACCTAAACAACATGGCCTTCCAGAGCTGTTCCTTTTAAAAACCTGCTCAAAAAAGCATTTAGACAATAAAGGGTGGCCGGTAAAATGAAGGAAAGACTTCAAAAGGCCTAGCCTATATAACCTTTTTTTTTTTGCTAGTAGCCTATATAACCTTTTCATTTAATTTGTAAATGTTGTGTTTCTTTTAGGGAAAATCCCACAAACTACCCTAAAAGTATATAAAAGATACATAAGGGTCTTAAATATATAAAATTCCAAATCAAACTGGAAGCCATTAAAATATTATAAAAATATAATTATTTACCCTTTCTTTGTTTTGCATATGTGTAATTTTCATGTACTTCATCAAACATTTCCTATACTTAATTTGTGAATGCATTGATAGGGGATTCTATTTTTGGAAGTTTTAGGGATTAAATTTGCATATGTATGAATTTTCTATAGGTTGCAATTCGTTCTCTACTTAATCTGCCAATGTATGATAAGGGAATTCCATTTCTATTTGGAAATTCTAGGGATTTTGATTGGCATATGCCTAAATTTCCTTACTAACCCATTTTTTTTGGAAGACCTCAGTACCCCTATTTCACTACATGCACATTACAATTTTTGGAATTTTCAAAATTGAAACTTAAGGTAAAATTAAAAGATTTATATATATTTTAAAAAAGGAAAATTATGATTATAGAGAGTTGATAAGACTCACATTTGAGTAAGTTCGGTCCAATTCCCAATAAAATTTGGTAATTTTTCCCATATTTTGCTTCCATCCAATGAACTGTGAAAATGTTAAAAGAGAGATTTTAGAATTTAAGAATATCAACACACCATGAAACTGATTATATTATACCACTCACAGATTCTAGTTTGTTCAGACTGCCAAAAGTTTCCGGTATTTTCCCTGAGAAATTATTTCTAGCAAGAGCCCTGCAAATTCCAAATTCTTACAAATAGAAGAAGACATTCATCCAAAAGCAATATGAAAACCTATCCATAACAAGATAAATAATGTGTTGGTCACAATGCAACTAATATAGCATAAAAAACAATCATTTATAGTCCAAGTGGGTTGGTCCGACTGGTTGACAAGGGAAAGGCAAGGCGCCACGTACCCGCCAGGTCTTGGGCTCGAACCCTAGGAAGTCCCCTTCTGGGGGGCGACCCCGGATTAGTCTGGGTCCGAAAGGATCTGGGATACCGGGGGATGAAATGCCATTTCCCACTCAGAAAAAAACAATCATTTATACATAAAAGCGTAACTGCTTCAATTTTTCAAGAATAGAAGGAAGAGTTCCTTCTAGCATATTACCTTTATATCCTCTGGAAAAAAGTAGCAAAACCATACATAAAACCATATTTATCAATAAACTTTTATAAACTCAAAGTGTGATGATTTACACTTGCAGGCCTTCCAAAGTAGCAATTTCACCAATTTTCTCTGGAATTGTGCCAGTGATTGTGTTAGCCCCTAGCTTAATTTTTAGATGAATAATGCATATGGTGAAATAGTTCAAGCTTGCATGTATTTATATATATACACGATTTTTTATCATTTGCAGTGCAGCAAGAGGGAGTCTAGCAAAGCTCCTGGGGATTGATCAATACAGATAATTGCGAGATAAATCACTGTGATGAATAAAAAAGTTACATTTCAGAATAGGAATTAATCCCACATGAATTTCAACTAGACATTTACATATATACATATATCTTAGGTTAAATGATGCGTTTAATCCTCCAAATTTATATTTTGTTTTAGTATGATACTTCAAGTTTAAAAAATGTACTTTTTAATCCTTTAATTTTAAAACATTTAGTTTCATTTAATGGAAGTACCAACCCAACAAAATTTAAACAGTGATAATTCTATAATTAAATGCTATCAAAACATGTTTAAATATAATTCTTTTGTAGAATCATTTGTATATTGTAAAATTTAATCATGTTTTATCAACACTAATTGTAGAATCACCTTTTAAATTTGTTAAATCATCAGCATTGTTAATAAAACTAACGCTGTTAAGATAAAATGAGTAATAACATAAAACTACTAAGAAAAATTCATTACTTACGTTTGTTGAAAATAGGTGAGGTTCTCAAATTCAGTTGGTAAAAATCCAGATAGATTGAGACTTGTCATAACAATAGTAGAAAGAAAACATATTGCTAAACTATTTACATGTGTGTATATATATAGAGAGAGAGAGAGAGAGCTAAATCTTAAAAGAGTGTTATATTTAGCATCAAGATGTGTTTGAATATACACAGATATATCACACTTGCAGGTTTGCAACCTAGCAAACAGTTCCATCGGAGAAACTGCAATTGCACGTTACATTCCTTATGATGTCATACTCTTTGAAGGTCTCATTTTTGAAGCATCCATGGATACAAGAATGAGGGGTCACATTCCAATTCAAATTCTCTATCTTTGATGATATTGCTTTTAGAACTTTCACTGTAACAACAAATGTTACTTTTTCTTAAGAAAAATCCGTTCACCATCAAAAAAACTAAATCACTAAATAGTTTTACACAGTATCAACATGTGACTTCATTTATCCTATTTCTTAGAAAAAATTAATCTTTTAACCATTAACTTTTAACTTATTTGTAATTTAATCCCTTCAATTAGTAAAAAAATGAGTTTTCAAGTTCCATCAACAATTTTTCATGAGGATTTCAGAAATTAAGTTTATGACAATAATTCATCCATTTATGGTCATAAAGGTCATATACTTTTAGAGTTAGTTTAAGGTCAAAAAATGAAAATTTTTACTATATCAAAATTTCATTGAAACAACCTTAATGACTCAATTTTTCATTAGGGTTCCATAAATCAAATGATTTTTTTCAAAATTCATCAATTTTGATCAAAAGGCCACATCCTTTCAAAATTCATCCACAAGAATTCAAAATTAATTTTGATAAGTATATGTGGCCTTCTGGATCGAATGGATGAATTTTGAAAAATTAATTTGATTTCTAGAATCCTTATGAATATTTGAGTTATAGTGGTTGTTTCCATAAAATTCCGATAAAATGAAAAATTTTCATTCTTTAATCATAAACTAGCTCCAAAAGAATATGTAGCATTCCGACCGTAAATAGATGGATTATTGTAAATAAATTTAATTTTTGAAATCCTCATGAAATATTATGTTGGGGGATTTGGAAACATTTCTTATTAGCTTGATTTTATAAAATAGTTTGAGGGATTAAATTATAAGTCAAAGTTGGGGCTAAAAGATTAATTTTTCCCAAAAGAATTGGCTAGAAGGTAAAAAGATGGATGAAACTGTACTAAATTAAAAAGATGAGAGATAAAGGTACATAAAATATATTAGGATACTAAATACACTTAAGAAATAATAAGATTAAAGTTATTTTTGTTACTTTACCGTTCACATGAATGGCATCCTCACCCATGAGTATGACGCGTCCCTTTTCCTGACAATGTGACTCCAAACATATGGATCTCGTAAAGCTAGTCCACGTATGGATCATGCAAAGTTAGTCCGTGTTCAATTTAAAATGATGATAAAGGCTTAGCTAGTAAACTTAAACTTAGGATCTGTTTCATTTGAGAGCATGTTTGTAACATTAAAAAAAATAAAATAAAATAAAATTGTCAGCAAAAAAACAGAAAAAAAAAATTGAAAGGAGAAAGCTACATATGGAAACATAATGATGATGGATCATCATTATTTTTATTTTAAAAAATAAAAATAAAAAAATGAACACTGTGGGGTATTATAAATACCCCACATGCCACATATTTCACGCACACACACAGGAGAAGAGAGGAGTGCGTTTGGACAGAGAGAAGCAGCGATGGTAGAGCCGGTAATACGGATTTTACCCATGGGCTAAACCCGCCCAACCTATGACCATGGTGGTTGAGTTATGAAAGATGAGGCCCGTATTGATGTGGGTATATTTAGCCCGAACCCATATGGGCCAAACCCATGACGGGTTAGTCCGACGGTTGGCGGGTAGCCCATATTTTTAAAAATAGGCCACTATTGAAAATATATATTATTATTATTTTGGAGTTTTTTTACATTCCTAGATTGGATTTATGGATTGGTAAGTGTCTGATAGTATGATAACTACCCTGCTTCACCTGCCAACTAATGTGAGTTTTATCCTTTTGCATTGATATATCTATATGACTTTTTTTCCAATTAAGTGGTATGGATTGAATTTTTATTATGTTGTTCATAGATCATAATATCCATGTT